>JAKTSW010000069.1:0-75329 GCA_030580435.1 Babjevia anomala
GAATGAAATTTAGGCATGCTACAACATCTCGGTTCCACAGCCTGTTGAGCGTATGCCTTCATGAAGCGGGGTAAGGGTTGATGTCGCATTGGCTCAACGATAATCTACATTCGGTTTACTCATCAAATCGTATGCTCCACTGACATGTTTGGTCTGAACTTCTGTGTCGGGCTCTGTATTGCTGACACCGGTTTGTTTCTACACGAGAGCGAAGCTTAGATAAATCGGTGTTTATGATTAGATATCGAGTAAGGAGGGTAATACGATCAACTGTCGATATAATGATACTCGATATAACGAAAAAACTCTGTAAAAATGGCCTGTAGAGCGTAAAAGGTCAATTAAATAAATACGCTGCAGAGTGGTGCTAAATGTAATAGGTATTTGTGCTTTATGTTGAGCCATCCGGATGCCGTTCATTTTTGAAGTACCTTGAAAATTTGTGGCACATTAAAAAGGTATCCAGAGATGAACGAACGTGAACTGGCCACATAGACTTTATATTAACTATTCTCCTTCTCTAAATCTCGGTATTACATTGACTGCTTTGTTAAATACGAGGTACATTGTTAAAAGTGGCTAATCATTGATATGGATGCGTCCAAAAGAGGTCCTCTCTCTATAGACGAGATTCTTAAGAAGAAGAAGCAAAAAGAAGATGACGCAAAAAAGGTATCAACTTATTTTTCTCCTCTCTCATCGCATATTGTGAGAATTGTGGGAACAAGAACTAATGGCGTTCTACTTTTCAATTAGCCCAAATTTATGTCGAAGAAGGAGCGGGACGCTCTTGCTTTTGCCAAGATGAGTCAAGATATGGCTCCACCGGCTGCCAACACCGACAGGAAGGCCAAAGATGCAATTTCGACTAACAATAAAAATGCTTCATTGTTATCTTCTTCGTCTAGTTCGATAGATCGGCGTGGCGAGCATACTCCATCTGGGCCACGGTCGATGAGAAATTCTCTTAACGCCCATTCTTCAAATCGCAGACGCGGTGGCAACTCCGGAGCTTCGAATAGCAGCAACAAAGATATCTCTGCCCAGGATGCAGATACAGAAAAGAAGATGTTGAAAGAGCGTTATATGGGGATTGTAACGGAGGAGCGAAAGCAAAAACGACGGAGGCTAGGCGACCGCAAATTCACTTTCGAGTGGAATGCAGACGATGATACGTCGATGGACTTTGATCCAATATATCGCGGAGAAGTTTCGTCGTCGTTAGCTCTTAAGAACGTGGGTACTGAGGAGGAAACACGGAGACGGACAAAAGAGTTACAAGAGATTACACGCAAGAAAAAGAGCACAAATTGGGACAGTATGCATTGGAGTGAGAAACCGTTGGAAATGATGAAGGAACGTGATTGGCGTATTTTTAAAGAAGATTTTAGTATTGCTACAAAAGGTGAGCTTTTCTTATTTTCCCGAGAAATTGTTGATAAATGCTAGGGAGTAGTATGGTTAACTGTTTTCTTTAGGTGGAGCTGTCCCCAACCCAATTCGTTCGTGGGAAGAATCTGGCCTGCCACGACAGATCCTTCAAACAGTTAAAGAAGTGGGCTATGAGCAGCCCTCTGCGATTCAGCGTGCTGCTATCCCGATTGCCCTATCTTGTAGAGATCTTATTGGTGTGGCGGAAACTGGTAGTGGTAAAACAGCAAGCTTCGTATTGCCTCTATTGTCTTACATTATCGAGATGCCTGTTCTTAACGAGATCACCAAGGCAGATGGACCGTATGCAGTGATTTTGGCACCTACTCGTGAGCTCGCTCAGCAGATCGAATCAGAAGCTCGCAAATTCGCGTCGAAACTAGGATTTCGATGCGTCTCTATCGTTGGAGGGCATACAATTGCCGAACAATCGTTGAACTTGCAAGGAGGTGCGGAGATAGTGATTGCTACTCCTGGAAGGCTTGTAGACTGTCTCGAGCGAAGGGTTTTGGTTCTTAGTCAGTGTTGTTACGTCATAATGGACGAGGCCGATCGTATGGTGGATATGGGATTCGAGGAGCAAGTCAATAAGATTCTCGACGCACTACCGGTAACAAATCTCAAACCTGAATCTGAGGATGCTGAGAACCCGCAGCTGATGTCAACTTACCTTGGAGGTAAAGACAGATATCGACAGACTATGATGTACACCGCCACAATGCCACCCGCAATCGAACGAATCGCAAGACAGTATCTTCGACGGCCCGCGACAGTAATCATTGGAAGTGCCGGACAAGCAGTGGACACGGTTGAACAGAGAGTAGAATTTGTCACCACTGAGGAGAAGCGGAAGCGCAGGATGATTGAAATTCTGAATTCGAGTGACTACAATCCTCCTCTGATAATATTCGTGAATATCAAGCGAAACTGCGACATTGTTGCTCGAGAAGTCAACAGGAGCGGCTGGAAAGCGGTCACATTACATGGTGGAAAGTCGCAGGAGCAGCGTGAACAAGCTCTTTCGCAGCTCCGTAACGGAGAGGCAGATGTTCTTGTCGCAACCGATCTTGCTGGTAGAGGTATTGATGTTCCAGACGTAAGTTTGGTCCTAAACTTCAATATGGCAAAAAATATTGAAGATTATACCCATCGAATCGGTCGAACAGGACGTGCAGGCAAGTCTGGTGTTGCAATCTCTTTTCTTTCAAATGACGACCAAGACACGTTTTATGATCTGCGGCAGATGATGTCTAAGAGTAGTTTGAGTCGCATTCCAGACGAATTAAGAAGGTACGTGCAGAACTTTTATATGATATTATACTGCAATTAATGCAAACGCTGACTTCATTATTTTGCAGGCACGAAGCATCTCAAGCCAAACCGATGGTTAGAAAGGCAATTCAGTAGCCTTTTGATCTCGGATGTCTCATATACGCTTATGAATGGCTTCAATACAGATCTACCTTTCTTCTTGCTCTTTCATCCCTTTTTCCGTTGTGTGTGATGTAGTTCTAGTAAACGCAAATAGCAATTTTTCGCTTATTTGGAAGCAAGGCTTTCTACATTCGCTTATGGCTTTCAGAGTTTAGATTTGTTTCTATTCCTCCATAAGGCTCAGTCATCTACAAGCGCAGTGTCATATTTCCTTGCCATATTAAAACTTTAATCCCTGTGATTTTTCGACGGTAATAAAATGATCTCTAAATATTTTGGTTAGTTATCTTTTATTGTTTGAAAATGTCGAGATATTACTTCGCCATTACCTTTCGACAGTTCCTATGAAGTATGTTACTAAAGTCTTTATGCAAATCTTTAATGTACAGCATGCATCCAAAAAAGGAAAATGACTGGAAATATATGACAAGGCTGCAAGTCAAGACATTGCAAGGTGTGTGAAACCCATTTGTACCAACTTGAAGATATTTATTATTTGACAGAGCATGAAGTTAGTGAAAGTCAGACGACATACATTTGTCTAATGGCCATCATTGTCACTAAATATTGTTTTCTTCAATTTCAAAAAGAGCATGAACTAGCTCTTCTCTAATGCTGGTCTACTGGAGTTATTATGGCAGTAATGATCCAAATTATCGTTCAGAGCTTTTCTGCTCGTTCACATCGTCATATTTGGCTATATCCTCGAACTCACATATCCTTTCTGCTGCTTCTGTTTTATCCTTATTTAGGCACTTACATAAAATCTTAGACGTCAGATAATCAGAATTTATTTCCAAAATGGCCAAAATTTTCTTTGCAAGTTCATTCTTAGCTCGACGGTATGTTTCCGCCACAGAATACTGGAGAAATTCCTGGTGGATTTTATTGCTACCTAAAATGGCAGAAATGTTTAGCTATCATTACCCAACTGGAACATAGAACATCAGTAATCTAAATTTTCTGCGCAGCTTACAATACAGTAGCGTAATTCCTGAAAGCCTTGTTGAACATTGTGCGCAACAGACGTAAACATCAATCGAGGAAATGATGTGTGGGTGCATTCAATGCTTTTCAATGAGCTTGAGAGCCATAGAAGCTAGAATCAGTATTGCAATGAAGTCGCATTTTTAATCTAGGATACTTTGCTTACTCTAGGCTGCCCTTTTAATATTTACATATGTCCGAAAAAATAACTGGTGGAGAGTTGAATCACTTGCGCTAGCTTCAGACCGATTATAAAAAAGGGCTTGTTCTTCCTGCGCATCAAGAGCCACGTTCTCCAGTTTCAAGCAATTATATATGGCGGTATCTGCGATCGAGTAAAATTTGACGTCCATAATGGCTTCAAGACATAAGACCTACCCTTGTTGATCAAGGGACTGGCAGTCATACCAAATATTCGCGGTCTGTTTTGGAACTTTGTCTTGTAATAATATTGTAAGATCCTAATGGACGAAGCTTTAAAAGGGTTCAGATGAGAAGTAAATATTCCATATCTGTTCGTACGTGCATGATGGGTGATTTTTATGAGCGTGATGGCACTTATCAATTACAATAGCGAGTATCTAAAATTGTAAGTTTCAGTTAAAAAAATCATAAATGATTTAGCAGTAGTATCTGACCCATCGTGATATAGCCGATAGATAGGCACTGTCTCAGTTACTCTGGCGTAAGGATTATCAATTCACTCCTCATGAATTTGCTTGTCCATCCATCCTGATCATGAAGAGCACAAGACGCAATTTAGAGGCCGCTTAGGAATACCTACCTCACCCCACAGACATTATGAGTTTCCACCGCTCATAAAGTCCACTTCAATGTCAAAGTTTGTCCTTAGGTTTATCATACTGCTGGACAACCAATAGAACAGATGGCAACAAAGAACGAGATCTTGCTCTTGCACAAAGGGTCGGCCTTCTTATCTTCGCGTCTTTGAAGTATAACATGTTCAAGAAACTTGCAGGCAATCAATGTCTTTCTGAATGAATTGTGTTAGAGAAGAGAAAAAGTTCATAATACAGCTCTACAATCGACTACAACTTACCAAGTCCTGTATCTAGAACTGCTATAATATTTTGCGATATAGACCTCTGGAACACATCTTCCTGGCACCATCGCGCTTCTGAGGCCCTTTTATTCGATGTTTCACGCTCATTTTCAAATTGTTCAGCGCTTTCAGCGCGGTCGTTATCGTCCAGTTGAGTTGATTCAGAGTCGTTTTCTGGTTGTCTCAACCATTTGTCAAATTGAGACTTCAAATGAGGGATATCGTCAGTAGCCGCACTAAATGCAGGAACTTCTACGCCAGCCTCAAAACTTTTTAGGTCGTCCATTTGTCCATAGCTGAAATGTCGTGGCTGAACAGTTGAACATTGTGTCCAGACCCCGGGATATATATTTAAGTTTTGTGGATGTGTACAGTTTTCTAGCAGATCACCCACCAAACTCTAAATTTCACTTGCATTCGACTCAAAAGTTACTAAAATATATATTGACAGCCTTTAACAGATATACACACCCTTCAGCGGGTTCCACTTGTATTATAATGGAGCAAATCAAGCAACGCTTAAATTCGTCATGATGCCCTGTCAGCGCAGAAGTAACGGCCAAAATTGGAATAGCTGATTCATTCCGCAAGGAAATTTACTTTGACGTAAACTTACGTTAAATGTCAGTTAACATGTGCATATAAAGCCGCAAATGCAGTCATGCCGCTCGCCAATTGTAAGCTTTGAACAACAATAAATATGGCATAAATGCACAGACGGTAGATTTAACGTCATTGTTATCTTCGTTAGTACGAGGAATTCCACTACTAATAACACTTGCCATCAGGTACCAGTGATGTCTATTCTTAAATCTCAATCATAACTTCTGCAGCTAAAGTCGGTGACTACTTTCCATTGTGTTGCTATTCTTTTACTTTTTATTTCTTTTGTACATAATACTGTTGTAATCAAGAATTTGATATATTTTCCTGAATTATGTCGAAGCCCGAGCAAGAATCTGCTGTTCCTCCGGTACGTTTCTGTTACAGGTTTATGCGAAAAATATGCAATGTGTTGACGATCGTCTAGCAACAACGTGGTCCATGGATGACGTTCCTGAAATCCCTAACGACGAGTAAAGGAGACCTCTCTTCTATCACTGTACGATAAAGTGTTCAAAATTTTATGTTAGTGCATGTTGTTATCCTGGTTGCTAATTCTTCATGCTAGGCTCCTCCGTTTATTTTGTCATCTACCAGTTTGACCGAGTATTCTCAGTTTTGGGCATGTTTTGTGAACAAGATATTTTGATTAAGAAGGACATTTTACTTACGCCTATGCAGGCCGAGCACCCCTCTCTATTCGTAGCGCCAGCCCAGATTCGAAATCCAGAGAAGCGAGCAGTCGCAGTGCTGAAATGGTTTATCGCAACTTTACGTGGCCAATATACGTCTCGTAATGAGAAGTTAGGAAGTGAAAAGAAGCCACTGAATCCTTTTTTGGGGGAACTGTTCATTGGAAAATGGCAAGATGAGAAGATAGGCGAGACCATTCTGGTCAGCGAGCAAGTCTCGCATCATCCACCGGTAACTGCGTACGCAATCTATAATGATAAGAACGGAATTGAATTGCAAGGATACAATGGACAGAAGGCGAGCATCTCAGCCGCGACTATCAACATCAAGCAACTTGGCCATGCTGTCTTATACATCCGTGAGTTTGATGAATATCATCTGATTACATTACCAGCATTGCATATCGAGGGTCTGTTTTATGGTTCTCCTTATGTGGAGCTAGAACAATCAATAACTATTGAGTCGTCATCTGGATACCGATCAGTTGTTGATTTTTCAGGAAAGGGATATTTCTCGGGAAAGAGGAACTCGTTTAAGGCAAAGATTTACAAAGTCGACAGTGGCCCAATGCCCAAGCTTTCTTCGGAATCACGCGAGCTATCTTTTCAGATTTCTGTCAAATCATCAATGTCCAAGATATCTTCGGAATCGCGCCAGTTGATGGAAATATCCCGCAGATCGTCAACGACATCCGTAGTATCTCAGGCATCCACGAGTACCCTCCCGCTACCACCATCCAAGGAAGGTAAGAAGAGTAAGAAGAGTAATCTTGTTGCTGAGCCAGCATCTAAGACGTTGTATACAATCACTGGTCAATGGAGCGAAAAATCAGTCATCAAGGAGGACGGCTCGAAGCAAGAGCTTCCATTTTGGAATGCTGCGTCTCATCCTCGCGAGGCCTTGATCGTGAAGCCGAATGAAGAGCAAGCTGAATATGAGAGTCGACGAGCGTGGTCTAAGGTGGCCGAAGGTGTCCAAGTTATAGACTACGAGAAAATACATATAGAGAAGAGTAAGATAGAGAATGAGCAGCGAGTACTACGGAAGAAGGAAAAGGAGGAAGGTAGAATTTGGAATCGGCGATACTTCAGATATGTGGAGTCAGACGAGGTATACAACGAGCTTGCTCGCAGAGCGGGAATAAATGCAGACGAGACCGTGTGGAGATTTGAGAAGGGAATCTGGAAGTCGTCCAGTGACTCAAACTTATAATTTAAAAAAGATAGCAGCAGGACACAGGAACATAATTTATGACAGAAAATGACAATGTTATGACAGGCAAATTGTCTTGTTAATCCATCGCGTAAGCAAAACGTGAAAAGAGCAAATTCGCCTCAAGCAAGATATTCCTATCTGTTTTTCTATTGTAATTGTTTATTCTCTCTTCTCAATGAAGTGCAGTGCTCTTAATAGAACTAGTGTTATATCGACATTTTTATTACAAAATTGATTGCATTAAATAATAATGAAATTTTTAGTTGACATACTCTACCTCATCATGAACAGTGAATTTTATACATGTGTTAGTATTCCGTCGAGCCTTGAAACACCCATGTTGGTCGATGTGCAACAGCTGTAAAACCTTTATTCAGCAAGCAACTGAGAAGAAACAAAAATCTTAAATTGGAAGCCTTATATTATAAAAGCAAACTAAAGTACAAAGAACACTACAGTATACACTAAGATCAACCCACCACTGTTTATAAGATAAGCATAATTCGACCCTACCATGAAACAACCAACCCGAACATTCATGGAAAGTAAAACTTAAGAGAAAGATAATAGTTTCAAGTAGAAAACAATAAATCAATAAAAGGTCTCCTCATCCGCAAAGTAACTTTACATTCTTGTCAGGATACTACCGATACAGAGTTTACCATTCATATACATACAAACAATATAACAAAACAAAATAGAGAAGAGAAAGAGCAGATCTTGAAAAAATCCTGGAAGCGATAGAATGGAATCAACATCCGCCAGAGAGCGTCTATTCTTCTTCTTCATACTCTCCAGCACCTCCGTTGGCAAGGTAGGCAGCCTTCTCTTCCTCGTAGCGCTTCTTGTCCTGAGCAGCACGGCCTTCATAAGGCTAGAAAAAGGAGTTAGCAAGAGCCACAACAAAGAAACGAGACATCAATCACTTACAATCTTCTCCTTGGTATTCAAAGCCTTCCACCTCTCACCGAGAACTTTGCCTACTTGTCCTGTACAATTGTTAGCACTCTCACAAGCCACCATCGACGAAAAACAAAACATACCAAAGGCAATTCCAGGGTTCTCACTACGAACATTATCACGCTGCTCATTGGCAAAGAACATGTACGCAGACAATGAACGCTTCGGTGCGTTAGGATCTACAAGAGAAAGATAGTTAGCATCGAAGACGCGTTTGTTAGAAAGTGCAGCCTTTCTCGCGCACAAAACGCGATCCAAAAAAAGCGCCCATATGTGACAAGCCTACCTTTCTTCCTTCGTCCTCCAGCTTTGGCCTTTCTTGTCTTGACGTCCTTTGGCATTGTTGATAGTACTAGACAAACCAATCAGACGCGTGTTCCAAGTGACAAAATCATATTTCCTGAACTCGAGCTTAAGTGGAAAACACTGATTTAAATACAAAAAAGCAATTGTAAATGCAGCAAAACAAGATCAAATAAATAAAAGAATATAGAAAGAAGAATAAGAAAATAGAGGTGGTGGTGGAATATTACCTTAGTAGTAGGTGGTGTAGGCCGCGTTGGGAGATTTGTTAGGTGCAAGAAATAGTATGGGGAGAATAGTATGAAGAGAATAGTATGCGAAGGAAATAGTATGAGAGATGTTTGTTAGAGGGGGAAAGCAATATATAACGAAACAAAAGGGTGAGCGATCGTGTATGTGGTGGTTTGTTTGTGTGAGGAACCCGTGTCTGCCAATGGCACAGTACCGCAGCAAACCTGATAGTGGCAGACACTCTAAGATATTCGGCTTATGCAGCCAATCATGGCCGCCAGCCTTAGCCTCATCACACATTAAGCCCTACTCTGTCTAGCCATAAGACACACACCCTAAACCCTAGAGCGCCTTTTCGCTGCAAAACATTTTGCCGGCTCTTTCCGGCACATATATTCAGTCACCTAACCCATCGGTGGTATGGTATGGTTCAGCTAAATGCGTGACTTTGAGAAGGTAAACAACGTGAGCAGACGCGTGCTGGGAAATTTCTGAGTCCATTCCATTGATAATCATTATTTTATTATTCACATTCAGAGATGTAATTCTACAATGTATATTACTGTGTTTTTGCTATATATATGCGTCACCGCTTCGCCAATACCGATCGCATCCGTCCGCTATATGATAAACAAATGAGAAATGCGCAAACTTAAAGAGGCTTGTAAACTCGTGAAATATGAAAATTAACGCCTTATTCGATCAAAACACCTTGAAATGAAAAGCACAAAATGTTGCGAGAGAAAGATAATCAAATATCGAATATAAAAAAAAATAAAGGATGCAAGAAATGTGCACGTATTAGTTAGTTGATACAACGAAAACTCCAAGTAAATTGCTATGGTATAGTGCTATCCTTCCAAGATGTCATCGTTAACAGGTTCGTCCGCGTCGTTCTCGCGATCTTCATGTATGGATGTCCTCTCAAGATCAACAGTTACGTTGAGAGACGCGTTCGCTTCTGCCGCTTCTATGGCGGCTGCTGCCGGCTTGTTAAGGCGTCCGTCTGCGAGACCGTACTCTGTTGCATCAAGCATGTACCATCTTATACCCGGCGGTAGGTCAAACGGATTTGATTGGGGATCATTGACATCATGTGCAATCGTCCCAGCAACATTCGACTGGACTCCGCCGATGCGTCCCAATATCCAATCTCGGTTTTGTAGATCATGCTCTGGACGATCGCGCAAGAAGTAATGCGGTGCGCCAATGTTGAATGCTGCCCAAGGTTGTACCTCAGAGTCCCCGTCATCGACAGAATGCGTTCGGGTAGGAAGGAATAGAGCTAGATCACCTTGCTTGAAACTAAACGAATTGTTAACTTGCCAAGTTCTGGTCATTAATCATTAAGAACTGTTCCTGCTTACGTCTTAAACGAGATCTTACTCTCGCTGTCTTCGGTCGCCATGACGGCTCGCGACTTGTAGGCTTTAGCCGCCTGCTTCCATTTCCTAGCGACGCGCTCTGCATCATTCACTCTGTCTCTGACTGCCTGTCCAAAAGCATCGTAATCGAACTCCACAGCCTCCAGATATCGCTCATAAGCAAGAGTCTCCGCATCCTCAGACCAGCGTTTCACCCCTCCATCAATCCCAGCATCAATCCAGTAAAGTACCTTCACGTCCTCCACTGATCCAGCACTTACATCTGCGCTTACATCTGCAGAAGTATCGGGTGTTGACTTATAGACACTGGATCGTGTCTTTTTGAACGTCATGTTACCGCCCTGAGAATAGATATTAAGAGAATCCATAAGTTGGCGAGATCGTCTGTATGACGTATAATGTCGCTGCGTCAGGTCGCGTGCTCTCGATGTACGACTGTCAAGCTGATGCGAAAGCAACGAAAGCTTTTCTTCAAAGCTATCACTTTCTACGGCCTTTCGCTCCACTTCCCGATATTTATCATAGTTAGCTGCCATCCCCTCCTCAAACTTATCGGGATCAGCGTTAAGGCTCCACATTTTCGCAACCCTTTCAACGACCTCTCTACACCTATGGAGGTTTTCATTGGCGGTTTCTAATTCAAGTACTGCATTTTCGCGTTCCATAGCTAAATCAGCAGCTCGCACCTCGCAAACTTCCTCCCTCTCCTCAAGGGCTTGCTCTTCTTCTTCTAGAAATTCAACTTTGCTCTTAAGCAAACTTATCTCACTCAGTAGCTCTTTTCTCTCGCTGATGAACTCGCTCTCTTGTGCTGCCAAATTGGCCAAAAGATCTGTTTTGACGGTCTCAATTTCTACAATGTCTTTCTCAGCATCGTCAAGTTTTTGTTTCAACCTTCGGGAAACAAGCTTTTCCTCTTCAAGCGTATCTCTCAATCGACCATTCTCGCTCTTCAAATCTGTCACCTCGTTAATCAGAACAACCTTATCCCTATCTTGACTTGGTGGAGAAAATGGGAATCCACTAGGAGATCCTGGTGATCTGCTTATTGGTGACGTTGGTGAAAATATATCGTAGCCACTACCTGATGAAGTGCGAAATTGCTTATGCAACAAGTCTTCCAATTTCCGAACCCTTGACTCGTAGCTTTTGATTTTTTCTGTAAGCTGTCTATTCTCAACAACCAACGATACATCGGAGAGCACTGAATCTGTCTTCTGCGTAATCGCACTTTGTTGGAGCTGCTTCAGCAAACTACCTTTGAGTAATTTTTCTCCATGTCCTTTCTTTTGATCCAAATCTTTAAGCAAATCAAGAACGCTTTCCCCTATACCTTCGCAATCAAGTACTTGCCTCAGCTTGGCGGCATATACAAGAACATCTTCTCTCTTTACATGCGGAGTCGAGTCTTCATCCTTAATCAAATTCATTTCAACTTCAAAGATGCCATTTCTTGCAGTGCTAGGTCCGCTAATTTGCACTTTCACACGATCTCTGAGCCCTGAAAGATTGTTTCCCAACTTCTTTCGCCATTTCGCACGTCGCTTCTCCTCGTCGTCGCGTAGAGAAGCAAATTCTTCAGCTGCATCGCCTGTCAATGCTTTAAGTCTCTGACTCCATTCGTTTCGTCGTACAGATTCCACGAGGAAAGATCCGTACAAGAGAGGCAAGTTGTCCATTTGGTGCAGCACTGCTAGTGAGACACCACATTCTTTGAGTTCAGCATCTATCGAAAGTAGATCCGGTCGAATAGGCGATGCATGTGATTGAACAAGGGATATAGTATACAAATGTCGTAAAGAGGCAATCTGAATGTCAGATTTGCGATTTTGAGCCGTTCTAAGAATCTCCCAAAGTTCCCCGACCGAAGAAGTGATAGATGGCAGATACTCCTTCTGATGAACACTAGACATGCGTGTTATCGACCGTGAAGATGTTGCAGTATCAGGCAGGGAAGCTGCATACTCTGTATCTCTGAGAAGCTTGTGTACGATTGCCTGCATGTCTTCGAATAATGTAACGGCACGGTCGATATCGTCCACGTGTTTATCCTCCAGTTCTTTCCAAGCAGATACATCATACCTTAATCCTTGCACTTCTTTGAAGACGTCATCATAGACTTGTTTGACATCACGAACTCTGTCTTGAATATTTCGGTTTCTAAATTCAACGTCTTTATCTCCCGTTCGAACAGCTTGCCTATCCACCCAATCAACCAGCTTTCCTCCGCCAAGAGATTCGATTATGTCCAATTTTTCTAGTCGGTTTAACGAAATAGTCCATGCTGTGCCCGAGTAAGAATGAGAAACGTGAACAGCGGCATCCAGTACTTCTCTAAACAGCTTTTCATTCATTCCCAAATGATGACCCAGATGTGTCATAGCAACGTCCACAGACCGCCTTATCACGACTATTTCCCTCGCTACTAGTCGCAGTGAGTTTGTGAGAGTGTCTCCGCGACTAAGTAGTGATTTCGCCCAGTCGACACGAGAAGCAAATAGCACTTCATAATCTTTAAGAGAGCTATGTTGCGAAGTAGACGGCAGGAAAGGCTTTAGATCTAACGGTATTAGAGGAGATTGCGAAGGTGGGACTGTTGCATTAGCATGCGAGAGTAATGAACGGTCAAAAAGATACACTTCCGTCTAATCATTAGCACTACTAAACATCAAAACGACCACAAACAGGCGCACAAAGGCAAACTGTTCTTGAATGAACAAAACAGTTATAGCATTCCAACAAACCAGCAGAACGTATGAAACATACCTCAGTAGTAATAGCCGCTATGCGAAGTTGTGTTCCTCTTGAGGTCATGAGAATCTGTTGTTCTGGCGCGATAGCATAATTCTCAGAGACCCAGTCCTTAACATCGGATAAACTGTAGATTGAGTTAGTAACCCTGATGTAGCAGCTCTACAGAGCAAAGCTACGGGATCTGATTACCTCAAAAATCGTTCCAGATCCACTGTTGTGGATCTACCGGTATGCGCATTGAACACTACGACAGGCATCGCGGATATATGCTATGGAGATAAAGCAAATAGCTGACGAAGCAGAACAAGTCAAACCGCCCGAATGATGAGACCGATCTGACAACGACTCAAATGTAGTTTTTTGCGAATACTGCCACCAGACTAAAGCTTATTAATCGCAACCCGAATCGTTTTCTTCGTTTGGTAGATAACCCTTAGCAGTCAGCCGATACACAAAAAAGGAAGCATGAAGTGGATTGATAAATTAATTACATGGATTTACACAACATTATTGGAGAAGTTGCAATCTTCAGTTGTCCCAATCAAGATGTTGCATATATTGGCATTTATACCTGAAACGTGGAGACTTATTACTATTGTGCAGGGTCTCTTTTAGCACCGGAACTACGTAGCTGACTCTCTCGCTTCTCGTATATATATTATATACCCAAGATCCCCGCGACACGAGCAGGAGTTTATATGAGAGCACAACTTCTTAAGACGATTTCGCGCTCACAATTAACGAGAAAAGTACATCTTGTATCCTGGCTGAAGCTCAATATCAATCGTTAATCATAATACAATTCTTATCATTTGAAGTTTAAAAGCTATCTATCAGAGGATATTAAAGTGTAATAATCTTTTTGGATGAATGAATAATCATGCCATCAAGATCAGAAATAGTCAAAAACCTACCATTTTCCGCTAAGCTCTGCTTCTAGAACTTTGCGGAAGTCCTCTTTTTCGCTGGATGTGATCCCTGTAAAGAAGGGTAGGACTACGCGCAGCACAACATTCTCAAAAAGGCCATCTACTAGACTTTTTAGTTCATTTCCTGTCTGTGCGAAATCAGGATATGCATTGACTTCGAGTAAATAGGCGTTGGAGTTCTCGTCTATCAGAAAATCAAGACCGAATATCTCAAAGGCATTTGGCAAAACTTGGAAGTGAACACTTCCTAAATTGACAGCTGCAAGAAACGTGTCCTTGGTGACTTCGCAAATCTGGTTCCATGCTTTGTCTTTATCCAGACCTTCAAGAGCCCAAAACAAGTGCACCGATCCAGAATCTTTTCTGTCTCCTTGGAGACAAGTATTAGTGAGGTGGGTCTCCAAATCCGCATTTTGATCTGGATGTTCGTATTCATGGAGAGAAAAAAGCGCAAGCATGTTTCTATAGACGTAAACCTTCAAGGCACCGAATGCAACAACGTAAGTTCGAACATGGAACTTCCTGTTACCATGCTTGAGTAAGAGGAGAGGGTTGATCAGATATTTTTGAATGACAAATTGGCGCATTTGAGCAGTGACAACTCCGCTCGAAAAGGCTTTAACTTCAGTGCTTTCTTCCCCATCCTCGTCCTCAGATTTCTCGTCCTCATCTTCTTCGAAAGAGTCAAATATCTCTTGCAGCTCGTCTAATGTCTTAAACAATCTTATTCCCTGACCTCTGTCGCCTAGACTAGGTTTCAAAATCCACCAAGTATCCTCTAGTTGTAATTTATCTCTAAATTCGTAAATCTCGTCAAGCATCTCTTCCAAATATTCAGCATAGTCTAGTTCTAACTGATACGACTCTGGAAAGCGAGACTCTAAAATTGAATCAGGGTGCTTAGCTAAATAGGAAACAACAGCATGGTGCAGAAAGTTTTTTCTAATTAGAGCTTTTCTACAGAAGCGTTAGTATCAATATTTTTCAACGATGAGCTTTAAACATAATGTGAGTCCTACCGGTATATATATGAACAGCTTAGGTAGTGGCCGCTGTCACTAATAAGCCGATCAAAATTAAGATCTTCATATTCTGCGAAGTGAAATAAGTAGCGACCTGTTTGTTCATTTAGTATGGGATCATCAGGATCATTTAAGATTCTGATTCCCGGAACATGGCGCTTCAAATTCGACACAAGTAAGGGGTATATGTACGAGGTTGGAGGAAAAGTGATCAAAGCAGTAAAGAGAGAAAAATCTGATGTTTGTCTTAAGACAAAAAAGAAAAAGTCAATTTAGAGCTTTATATGCAATGAAGGACATAGCTTCATCTTTTTTAAAAAAAATAAGATAACTCTATCCAAACTGTCTATAATTACTTACAGCTTTATCTCGCCAGTGAAGCCTGGAACACTCTGATAATTCGCTTTCAAAGGCGTAACACTAAAATAATTAGCTTTCAACTCCAACAGAAGAGCACGATCCTAAGCAAAAGGGTATTGCTTACCTTATATAGCCGTTGCTGACAGCCCAGCCATCATTGCCCTCGGCACTGTTCAAAACGCCTACCTCTACTGCGGCCAAGTCGGGTCGCCATTTGAATTGCTGAGGTTTCTCTTCCTTAGTTTTGTCCGCGTTCTCCTGAATTTCAGCGTCCTGCTCCACAAATGCGCTGCCCCATCTATTGCCCAATACATTGGTATACACAATCTTGGTCTGCGGATTTAGTTCGCCAAAGATGGGAACATTAATACTGTAGAGATCCACAACACTCCCAGCTGGCCAGTTTCTATAAAGATATTTTATAAGTTCAACAGATAGATCACTAGCCATGGTAATTTGTTCTGCCGTATGCGTGCGAGAAGAATAAGCATAGGAAAGTCCAATACTACGCACACCGCACTATTGACGATTATCAACTATGAAACCAGAGATAAAATATAGAATAGCTGCAATTACAAAATTTCCAGACATACCAGAGCACCCTCCAACGCAGCTCCAATTGTTCCACTTGAAAGAATGTAGAGAGCAGTAGAATTTCGGCCGAAATTAGGTCCGGAAATGACCAGATCGACCGGCCCCTTATCTTTGAACATATGGTGAAGCGCTATATTCGTACAAGTTGCAGGCGTTCCGGATAAAAGAACCCATTCCTCATTACCATCATTTTTAGAATGCAGATATGGGCCCTCGTAGGCGTCACCTGGTGTGGCTCCTGGAGTGATGTAGCTGATAAAGCGTTAACTCAATGTAAGTGGCTAAGAAAAAAGATTCTTAACACCTTGCCGTAACCGTGTCTGCAATGACATGTGCCTTAGAGATCCAAGACTTCTGTGAATTGGGTAGAGCAACGCTTATTTGCCAATCAGTATGCATCTTCAGGGCTTTGACCAGGTATTCCACGAATGGAGAGGCGTCCGAACTAGGGGGACCGTCATCGTTTGTAACCTATAATAGCACTTAGCAATGTCTCCTAATAACACCATATGACTACATTGATATCATACTAGAACGTGCATTGTCCAGTGAATCACGGCTAAAGTTACCTCCGAGGGAAGAATTAGCGCGAAGGAATTGGATGACTGTAACAGATAGAGAGTATAAAATGCTCGGCTAAATCTTACGTCAAATTCAGATTTTCGCTAATTTCGAAGACGTTTATTTTACTACTAAATTCAATTACAGTCAAATCTCGATATAACGACATTCTATATAACGAAAACACTCTGTGAAAATGGACGAGTAATAACTCGGGCGGATGGAGCGATTCACAATTGAATCACTCCACTTGCTTAAATACACCTTTGATTGACTCACGACAAAACCGAGCAGGATGTTCATCATTCTCGCGGTACCCGTTTAGAATGTGAATGAAATTTAGGCATGGTAGAAGATCTCTGTTCCACAGCCTGGTTTTGCCAGGCAAGCAATCCCTGTTTTGGCATTCGAGAAGTCCATGGACTAGCCGCATTTTAGGTTGCTTGTCTTTTTTACCTGTCTTTTCATCTTTCTTTTTGCCCTCCTTCTCATCTGCCGTCTGGCCATCCTCTGGATCCTGAACGCAGTCCCACTTCCGCTTTCCCAACCCGACTTCCTCTTTCTTTGCTTACTATTCAGAGGTCGAGGGTTCTCGCGGTATTTCGTGGCCTACACCCTATGATTGCATTTTGGGCACCAGTAAGATGTCCGAAACTCGTCAAGGAGCACAACATTAAAGCCCTTTTTGCGGAACAGGTTCGGAAGCCTTTCTTGCGACTAGGTGCTTGATATTTCTTCTTGGAGTTATTATAATTACCTATAAGTATTATCACGTCATCACCAAACTTGCTCCGCAAGGCGTTAGCAAGATTATCGTCTGCCTGCTGGCGCTTTCGATATCTCATCCATGGTGCCTCTCTAAACTCCTTTTTAAAATAAAAAGGGAATAGAAAAGTGTTTGCTTGTCCTCGTATCTGTAAGATGACCGTAATTCCTGCAAATCAACAGCGGCAGTGTTGGTGGACGACACCTTCCTCATCCAACTATGATACTCGGCCCTTAGAGGCTGACTGAGGTCTCGTACGAGATCACCCTCCATAAGGCAGTATTCTTTCAAACCGTTCTCTTGCCTGTCCTGACAATAGGTATACCGAAACTTCTGTATACCTTGATGCTTTTGTTGCTGCTTCCGCTTCCCGGCCTTTACCAGTTTCTGCCTTTTTTTCCTCCTGGCTTTGTAACGAGCCCTCCTACCCCTAATTTTGTTTTGAGCTAATCGCTCTGAAGTTTCGACAGAATTGAGAAAGTCTCGGCTATCAAGATCGAGGGCCCTCCCAATGGCTTTCTTGAGACTATCAAGAGAGCTGAAGATGACGAAAGCTTGAATGGTCATTATAAGATCAAGGAAAGGGCTGGGAAATCAATTATCCTCCGTACCTATGAGGGACTTGGAGGGTCTGCTGTTGCAACAATCAAGACGTGAGTCCTCCCGGAGTCTTGCTCGAATATATTTAACGTGAAAATAGGTCTCTCCCCATTAAGAAAGTATACAAGACGAATATTCTCGAGGACGATCTAGAAGAACTTCCAATAACCGACGGCAAAATTCCGGTCTCTTACAAACCCTTTGAGGTTATTACTTTGCGATTGCAAATGTAATGTAGAAAATATCTATTTATGCTTATCCAATGATATTGACATTAGAAAATTTTGGTATTATTATATTTTCTAAGAGCATTGATCTTTTGAAGCCAAGATATCCTGTTACTGGTGCCGTAAGATGGAGTAGTGGTAGTGAACTTACCTCCCATATGTTCCAAGCAGCAAGCAGTAAACATTTTATTCTTTGACTATAGCAATCGGGTTAAATTATTTTGATCCGCAAAACACTAAATTTAAATTCTGATTGGGCAGAATCTGGTCGTCATGGAAGAAGGCATTGAGACACAAGTGGTGGTTGTCAATCTATAACAGGCAAACAATCCTTGCGGTCTCAAAACATCAATCGGTGTATGTAGATGGCCATCTATCGCGTTACTCCACAAAACTAAGAAGTCTCAGGTGAAAACAGGTCTTCGCTGCAAGGAGCAACGGCGGCCATCAATCAGGATCTGAAAGGTTGCTGTATCTGCCACGATCGTATGTGCGATCAGTGTGGGGAATAGTATTTTATGCACCTGAAAATACGTACTATGCGTACTATTTGATTATTAATCGCCACAGAAATGTATTGAGAATTGTAAAGGAAGAAGGATAGGGGTGACCCCTCAGGCAGTGATCGCTCTAGTAAGGGAGATGCTTATCTCGCTTCCTGGTTCTGTGGTCATCATTTCACGGGCGCCAAAACTGGCAATGAGAAAGTCAGATTCATCGTCCAGGATGCAGTGTTAGATCAGCCCACAAATACTAGCTTTCTCTTAGCATTCACGCACATGAGCCTCTCTTGTGGTTCTCGCGCATCACAGGTAGTGCCTGATGAGGTCCATAACGTCCTTCCGCCCAATCCACTCTATTGGAACTGAGGCCGGCAAGGATTTCTGACAACTGAAAACACAGATTGCCACGTTGACCAAGATGCATGAACAAGAAATGATGAAAGAGTATCGTTGACACTACTTCTGCCGCATCTACAAATGAAGAACTTGAGAGACAGCTGAAGATTATAGCAGACCTATATGTCCAGCCCGTCGTCTAGCACCAACTGCCGGAATGGATTCAGCTTCAGGAAATCTTGTGTGGTCTTTCGAATTCACACGACACTGTTATGCGACGGACCCATGCCATTGTCGTATAGGGCTCCACGACTACTCCAACGTTCAGCCCTGAGCATCAGCAAACTACAAGACGAGTGCAACAGCTCACACTCGCCAAGTCAAAACAACGAGCGAATGGAATTTATCCTTTTTGATTACATACATTTACATTAAACTATAGAATTCGCCACTTCAGACTACATATATATAGAGTTCATCCATGGAGAGCGTAGCCCAGGTCAACACCCTCATATTCCTTAACCAGCCACATGAGCTTTTCCTTGAGCAGAAGCAGATTCGAGTTGTTGGATTGTAAGTTGGGGAGCCATTTTCCGACGCCATGCTGGAGGATGCCCTTTGCTCTAGTCTTGCCTTCGTGAACGGAACCGTAGCTGCCATGAAGGGTGATTCTGAGTTGCTTTGCGGAATAACTGGCCCGATGGAGGATGTTGTTGTTGTAAAAGACCAAATCGCCCGGGTGCAATTCCACCGTAATCTGGCCTTCAAGATAATCTCGTCGCGTTCCCGAGCTGGTCTTTTCGCGCTCGTCCGGCGTCCTTATCCGGTTGTGGGATTTGGGAATGACAATCAGACAGCTGTCCTCTGTGAGGGCCAAATTGAATTGGGCACCGGCATATTGATTTTTGGCCAATTCTTCCCGTTCATGGTCCGGGGTCGACTCGGGTGGAATCGTGTCTCTGTGCCATTCCAAATCGAAATCCGTGAGCGGATTGATAAGCATGTTCAACAGCTCCATAGACAGGTCTTTTTTGGGTACTTGTAGAATATCTGAAACGACTGCCAACAGCTTGTCACTCGCGTAGAAATCGTGAAACGGCGTCGAAAGATTGTCGCCAAGGTCTGGATTCAACAACCCACCAACTCCCCAAATGTCCGGGCCGTAGTTCTCCGGCCATGGAGGAAACTGTTTGCCTCGAGTTCGAACCGCACTCCATTTGCCGGCCCGCGCATACTCAATCACCGCTTCGGAAGCTTGTCGATATTTCGCGATTTCTTCAGGGGTCAAAAAACCACGGATGACAGTAAACCCGTCTGCTTCGATCTCGTCGTGATACTTGTGCAGTAAAACGGAAGTGGTGGACATTTTCGGAGTATGTTACAAAGGGATCTGACAAAGAATAACTGCCAGATAGAAGGGGTTGGTAAGATATAGCTACATAAAATTTAGGAGGAACGGGAAAAAATATAACTATCAGATGGGCCAAACCGACCGATTACTGTACTTTGTAACGTACCGCCCCGTAACGTAGTCGGCCTTTTTACGCCTGCGAGGATAAATGGACAACACCATTTCGATGTTAGTCATATACCAGCTTTTGACAAGGGTCGTTAGTGCTATTATTATTATTGATTGGTCTGATCCGATCATGGTACAAAATTGGGTCCTCCCCGCAATTCCTTCGTGCTAGATCGGAGGGTGGGGGGAGGGAAGTCTATGATGTCCAATGACATTAGGGATTCTATCATTGAACGATAACGCTACAGTTGCCTATATTAGCTTGTTCTTCTAAGCCTCCTACGTCGCGATTGCTTGCCTGTGTTAGTTTGTGTATACTTAGTAGTGAACATAAATGATTTCATACCTCAATGAGTTTTTGTACACAAACTAATTTTTATAATATCTAATACTACTTTATATACAATTTTAAAATCCTTTAATATTTGATATAATAAATTGAATTTAAATATAGAATTTTATTTCATTTTATATTATTTTAATTAAATTTAAATTTAATAAATAAATTAATTAAGATAAGTTCTAAAAATTAAACTATTGGGGGGGTCGGAACACCAAACTTAAGCGAGTTTGATCACGTGCCAAACATCTTCTCACGTCGGGTCCCCAACTACATCTCCTTTCGTGCTTCTCTCAACGTCCTATTCAGTCCACCATGGCCATCCATATATTGAGGGCCTCTTGCCCGTCGCGGGAGCCGTCCGCTGGAAGGCTCTCCTCGCTTCCGTCTCAACGCCACGTCCCGCACCCTTCCCATTCGGGAGTCCCACGATCAGTTACTCTTTCACCCGCTCTGCACGTCTCATTCTCCTATCCAGACAACCTCTGCAGAAGACGGCAGATACAAGCCCGTGGTTGCCCTCCGATCTCTTTCGATACTCACTCGTTTCCAGCTCGCAATCCTTCCTCCCCAATCTCGACCTGCGCTCATTAAGTCGCTGCTATCGCGGACGTGTCGCCGTCCACGCCTTCCGTTCCCTTCCTCGCGTGTCTGCGTCTCTCTTTTCGACCGGAGGTTGAGTTATGGCCGTGGGTACTAGCTATCAGCCCTGGGACCCTGTGGCTAGTCTCACCAGGTACGCTCTTGAGCAGAGTAAACCCAGCGAGCGCGAACAGAAGGAAAAGCTTGCTCCCGAGGAGCACGATGCCCTCTGTGTGGAGTTCAACGAGGCACGCCCTCTGATCCAGAGGGATGCATCCGCCACCAAAGAGAACCTTCGTGGCATCACGAAGAAATTTGTTGAGTACGTGTCTCCACCTGAGCAGAATGATCAAAGCCCACAGTAGAGAACTAATCAGCATGCTAGGTACTGCATCTACCGTACGCTACCAAGTTGGAGGTGGGTAATGCGAGCATGCGACAAAGGGACGGTCGTGTCATTCCTCCGCTTCCTTTGCGGGCACTACCTGATAGCGAAGGTGGAGACGCTCCGCGAGTACTAGCGACAGTTCAGGATGCTGTATGATCGGATGACTGGGTCGAGGCTGAGTACCAATATTGGAAAAGAAGCCTGGAAGGTATGCTCGATCGGTTCTGGCCTGTGGCGAAGGAAGAGGGGCCTGCTAATGGTGCTCGCAGTACACCCATATTTTAGAGGCCGAATTTAAACTGGACCCTTCGCCGAAAGACAAACCCGTGCTCGGATCGGACGATGTCTTGCTCCTGCTCACCCACCTCTGGGCCCGGGACACATGCACGTTCCCTACGGAGGATCAGCGGCAGGGGCTCGCCACGATCCTGCTCCTCTCTATCTTCACGGGTGCGCGTCCCGCGGAGCTCGTTGATGCGATGAAACACAACGCCCCCGACAAGTACCCGTGGGAGCAACCCGAGAGGCCCGACCACGACGGCTCAAACCCTCCTGATGAGAAAGAGGATCTCGACGCCCTGGATGACGAACAGCTGGACCTGGAACAGCACCCAGAGGGCACGGACTACGACCGGCCTGAACCGTGGCACAACGCAAACGATGCTGATTATGACGATGCCGAGTACGACGAAGATACTAGGGATTATACGAAGAGAAAACGACTCTACAAATCACTCTGTTACGAGGACATCCGGCTCTGGATCGTGCAGAACCCGACGCCTGGAGAGCGAGACCTCCTGGTTATGGATATTGTGCTCAAGTATCATAAAGGCGCTGACAAGAAGCCCAAGCCGTAGGTCTCAGTCGTCCTCTCCCCCCTTCCCCTCCCTCGTCTGCCGTAACTGACCACAGTCCCAAGGACAATCTACCTCTTTCGCGAAGAGGAGCTGCCCATCCTCTGCCCTATCTCCCACATCTTGACCATCGCGCTCCGAGACGACGCGATCCTGGTCGAGAGCCGCCCAGAAGGCGCGCGGCCCTTCTTCACCACCAGCCTCAAAGATCTCACCAAGGCCACCAGAGTGTTTTGGAAGCCGCACATGCTCAAGGTCCCGATCTTCCGGCAAGCGGTGCGGAGTGCGGACGGGTTCCAGACGTCGAAGCACAAGGGCCTCCGCTACTCGACCTACGCGTACTATCTGGACCGTCTGGGATGGGAGGTTGGATTCTCTCAACCTCCACCTTCCCCTTAAATAGAACAAAAAAAGGAAATGAAAACATCGCCGCCCTCTCATCACATGAAGATCCTGAATAGGTGTACTCTTTGCAACGAAATGGAATTATTAATTTAAACGATCTTGCTCTCCCTGAAACAACCTACTCAACTCTCCCTGGAATATAGAAACAAATCCCTCAAATATCTATCAAAGCCACCGCCCGAGCCAGTTCAAAACCTGCGTCACCGAGTCCTCGAGGCACGCCCTCTCCAGTGGATCGTCCGGATTGCCTCTCACAGCAAAGCCATGCCGTCCAGGCTTGTAGAGCTTGTGCTCCATCTCCGGCAACACTGTCCCTGCTGCCTTCTCTTTCGCGTGAATCTCCTCCACCTTGCCCTTGGTCTCAATCTTCACGAAACTATCCTCCAGCCCCCATCCATAGCTCACAGGCACGACCAAATTCTCGGCATCGTCCGGAAGGGTCAAGTTACTCGGATGCAAGGCCACCGCCGCATCCACAAGCGGCACCTTTCGGCCCTCAATGTTAATCATGTTGCTCTCCTTCGCGGCTCGAATTGCATACTTCCCGCCCCAGCAGAATCCCACCATGCCAATCTTCTGGGTCCTGGGAGTCGCGCGTCTCAACGCCGCCAAGAAATCCATACAGACCTTGTTGGTAGGGCCCTCCTTGTGCCTCGTCATCCATATGACAAACGACGGCGCCTTGGCAAGCAGACCCGTAAACTTTCCCAATGACGACTGCTTAGCCGCGTCGACGGGGATCAGAAGGTCAGCAACCTTGAGCCCTAAGGGGTCGCCCTCGAAGAAATCTGGGAGGTAGACCAGCCATTCGCCGCTCTTGGCATAGGCGTCGGCGATGAGTTTGTTGTTGGGCAGCAGTAGGCCGAAGACGTCTGAGTAGATGACTATGATGCCCCGCGGGTTGGTGCGGTTGCCGATCACGTAGGTATTCAAGCCGTAAATCAGTTCTTCCTTGCCCTGGGGTTGGCCGCTGTGGATCGTGCCCTGGGAATGCGGTGAGTAGGGGTTGTGAATAAGGGTTGAAGAGAGGCTTACCTTGATACACTCATTGCATGAGGAATCCATTATGGAGTCAGGGAGCTTATATCACGCTGTAAACAATACTCTGCTTTGTGGTGTGTAGCTGGTGAAGGTAGATCAGATGACGAAGCGGACTGCGTATAGAGTATCGAAGTGGACTGCGTATAGTATTGAAGCGGACTGCTTATAGTATTTGATAACGAGGAAGAAGAGGACTCAAGAGGCAGCTAATTGACAAAGAGGCAGCTAATTGATATAGAGCAGCCTTCAGTGGGCGCGACTGGCGCGTCTTTATATCTGAATAGTCTCGGTGTTTTCTCGCGCACAACTCGGGCGGAATTTCCCGGCGGTTACCGAGCTCGCAGTGCAGATCTTAGTCATCCTCGCACCAGGTCTTCTCACAATTTCTCCCAATTATACTTATTAATTAGATTGATTAAAGGTAGTTGATATAGATTTAAATTAATTCTAATCGATTTAAGTCAAATAGCTAGACGTATAAGTGGTAGATCAATTAATTCCTACTTAACTTACCTACCTACTTACGTATAGCTATGTTTGTCTTTATTTAGAAGGTAGGTACAGTAACTGCCTAGGTAAGGTTAACTAAAGTGTACTATGAATTTTGTACTGTAGAGGTAGTTACTAAAATGTACTATAAAGTTAGTGGACTATAAGCTTGTAATCTGGTGAACACCAATTTCTATATCCTAATTAGTATGATTTGCACCCACTTCGTAGTACAAATGTATCCTAAGCCCTATTGCTACTGGGCGTCACGTTAATAAGCTAGAGGGCAACTAGACAGCTAGGTAGGTAGCAAAAAGAGATGTAATACTTAGATATACTAATAAAGGTAACTACAAAGTCGAAAAGGACTTTTAGCTATAAAAGAGCTATAACTATATCATAATAAATAAGAGTAATATTTATAAAGTAGGCTTATTATAAAGTATAAAGATTTACTTTGCATTCTACTCAGTCTCTTTTATCTCAATTTTATTAATCCTTTCCTTAAAGAAGTCATATCTACTTTTTAATAGTAATAATTAAAAGTAAAAAAAAGCACTTGAGTCAGGCACCTACTTTACACCCATCTTCATGCCCATGGCAGATTCAATCCAATTATACCAGTCCACCTCACCACCCAAGTCCATGTTGGTATCAATTGAATCTACGGAGAAAACATCAACCGAGGGATCCGCATCAACCCACAGCCAAGGAACGAAGCCAGGGCCCATAGACCCGGTTGTTGGAGCCGCGGGAACGGCGGGATATGATGGCCATGCAGTCTGTTCCATTGAAAAGTCACCAAGAGCGTTCGTGTTGCTCGGTAGATTTTGACTTGTTTGGAGTCCATCAGCACCAAGATAGGCTTGCTCAAAAGTCGTGTTAGATCCTAAACCGCCCGCGTTAGACGCAGGTATGGAGCCTGTGCTCGTAACCTCTAGTCCAGATTGTCCAGGTTTCCGCGTGTCACGCCCAGGTCCCTCCGCTATCAGCTGGCGCCATCGCTCGCGGAAGAGTTCCACAACGTTGGACCCAGCCGGGAACGGTCCCGGACTTGCCGGAACAGGGATCCTCTGGTCCTCCATCTCCAGCCCTTCGACCGCCTGCGGATCGCTCCTGAGCCGCTCGAGCTCCGCGTCGCGGTGTTTCCTGGCATTGGCCATCAGTTTCCGCAGGGGGACCCAGACCCGCTGGTTCTTGTCTCTGTGCGACTCGGCTGGGATCAGCCATTGGCTGTGAAGTGCCACCCAGGCCCTCTCGACGATGGGCGACCATGGGCGTCGGGGGATCTCGATCAGGAGGTAGACGATGGCGTGCCAGTGGGTACAAGTCTGGTAGACCCAGCGCCAGTGACGGCATGCCTGCTCTGCGATGAGAGCATGGTTGTACTCGGCGGTCTCGATTGCTGCGACGAGGAGCTTAGTCTTGATCGTGTCGGAGAAATGCTCGCTGGGGGAAGAGAAGAGGATGGGGAGGTAGACTAGGAGTGTCATCTTCGCCATGACGAGTCGCGCCATCATTACTCCGACCCAGTACACGATGTTCCCTGACTCTACCGAGTATTGCAGGTAGCCTCGGTCGATTTTCTGGTAGACTTCATTTAAGAGACGGCTCTGTTCTTCGATACCCGGCGCATCCTCCCCCTTGGAACTCTGGGCCATCATCTGCTTCGAGACTTCACCTATCTGGATCCAGACAAGCGTAATTGTCATATCGGTTATGCCCTCGCGCTGTGTTGGCATTTGTGTTGTTCCAGGCTCGATGTCTGTGTCGTTGATATTCAGGGGAAGTTTCGTGTCAAAGCTGCCGCGCGCGATCGTGTAATCCGTACCCTGGTCCTCAGATGCTCTCAGATCCACCATGCACAATACCCACCAAACCCTGCGTCGCATCTCGATTTCATAAGGAGTCAAGTACTCGAAATGGGTTCCGTCGCGATGCAAGCCGAGGGCTTGTCCCATCCGGATGACGAGCCCCGTCATCATCCACACAAACCTGGGGCTGTCATAGCGGCGAACGAGACAGAGGAAGATGGCGAATGCCTGCACCAGAACCAGGTCGGGGACGTTGAGGAAATCAGCCTTGGCAAGGGCATGCTCCAGTCCGAGGCGGAACTTGAGATTGAGGTCAGTTTTGGAGAAGCCAAAGTTGGTCATGACCTTGACGCGGAAAGAGGTTAGTACATGTCCATGTGAGATACGAACCTCAATTGCAATTACAATTGCAATTACAATTGCAATTACAATTCCAATACAAACTTACCTCGTCTTCCTCCATGGAGGTGATGGCTGCGTAGTAGATGGAGAACATCAAAGCCTCGTTAGCTGGTGTCAGGCTCGTCATGTCACGGCCACGCCAAGCGCGGACCATCTTCGCAACAGTTGGAGCATGAACCACTCGGATGATGGAATTGACGTTTTCAGAAAAGACATCCAGGAGAAATGGGATCTGTGACGGTAGTGGGTGGAACTCGCGGAGATCCGGGGCGGCGGGAGTCAGATTGTGTCGAAACAAGAATGCATGGCGTTCTGAAGGCGTCCGTTCAACTTCTTGAGTGGACAGAGGCCTTCCCTGCGAAGCCTCGTCCTCTGAGGTGCTGGAATCATCATCAGGCCCAAGAGCGCGGCTGTCCAGCTTGAGTCCATCAAGCTGTGGTAGTGGAAGTTATTAGCCAGCCATCCCTAAACTGCTTGAATATAAGATTACCTACCTCGTCGTTGACTCGTGACCAGAAGCCACTGCTCACATATCGACTTCGATTTGCATCCTGAAAGACCAACCTTCCGAACTGTTTCTGTGCATCACTCTCGTGATCGGTGCCGCGGTCGTGGGCAGAGCTCTCGGGAGAGTTGACCTCACATGAGCCCCCCGCCGACGACGAAATAGCCGCCGCCGCGTGTGCTTGCTCCAGCTGGCCGCTCAGCTCGTTGACCAGACTCTCGAGGTTCTGCAATCTCTCCATGACCTGAGCCGCCGCGGGACGATTGCCTTGGTTGGGTTGATTGAGGTCTTGAGGTTGCGATGCCTCAACCTGCGCCTTGGATGCTACAGCCAGACGACGAGCCCATCTTGGCGGGCGGTCACCAGACGGGAAGACGCAGGCAATATTCGCCCGGCGGCAGTTCGAACACGGGGATCCCTTGTCACAGCGGACCTTTCGAGAGCGACACACCACGCAGCTGCGTAGCTTCTTCGCCGTCGTCGCGTTTTTCTCGGACAGCGAGGCTGAAGCCGCGGCGCCACTCGCTGCCACGGAAGCCGTCGCCGCCGGAATGGCCTCGGGCATGATGGAATCGGATGATAATGAAAAGAAAAAGAATATATAATAGATAATAATAATAATAATAAACTCGTGATCGGTCCTTATGCTTTGCCTGCTCTTTATTTTGGCCAGCGCCTTATCATTAGGTATGTACCTGATTGACGCGTCTACAGCACGTGACACGACAAGTAGGTACCTAAGGTACGGGGGTGTGTCTCTAGCATCCCGGCTTAGTCAACAACAGCGAGAAAGTCACCAGTGGATTCTTATTTGCAACCGCCCAAACCGCCGAAAGCGTTCAACCGCAACGTCCACAGACCCCCTTCCAAACCCTTCGTTAGGCAACCAAGCTCTCTGAACGTCTCCCAGACGATTGATTCAGGTGAATCGTCAGCCGAAACGCTGTTAGGTGAAAATAGCTCGCTGGAGAAGAAGGCCGGAGATTGCGAGGCCGCAGCTCGAGATGCTGTAGGCTCTAGAGATGACCCGGATAGTGCCCGAGGTATGTGTTCAGATCCACTCTTCCCTAGTAATCTTCTTAGTCTGACGATATCTAGCCGGCCCGACAAGACATACAAACGCGTTAGCGGCGAGAAATGGTTCTGACGACTCTTCTGACGAAGAATTTCCCTCATTACGCCGTTTACTATCTCCTGAATACAGGCACAAGTTGGCGGAGGAGGGACCGCGTGTGCGGGATCTGCGGGATCTGGAACCTCCTCCGGAATTGGCTTGTTCATTTCTGGCATGGCTTCATCTGCCACGAGACTGACAGGCTCACCAGAATCGTTAGCCAATGTCGAGAGCTCGCTTTAGTATATAGAGGAGGTCCCGATGGTTGGGGTCAATCACTATGACCCGCCTCTGCTCTTTTCTCGATCTTTTGCAGAAGAACATCCTAGGCGAGAAAGTATCCAGCAGTAGTGATCTTATGGATTCGTTCCACTAGATCATTAATGCGTTCACAGTCTGAATCTGTGAACACAGTATCTAGTCGACAGCAAATGGTCGAATAACCTTCAGAATTTTTTAAGCTCATGTTGGCTGATTTGGTGCTTCAAGACTGGGATTATCCAGTCCTTTATAGACTTCATCATGCTGATTATTTGCGGATCCATTACGATATTTTGTTGATTTTGGAGTTGCAGGTGTAACAATGTTCAGGTTTGATCTGTCAAACAAGTGGATTCGAGGCGTAACTTGAACGTATGCCTTCATGAAGCGGAGTAAAGGTTGTTGTCTTGCATTGGCTAAACGATAATCTACATTCGGTTTACTCATCAAATCGTACGGTCCGCCGACATGTTTGGGCTGAACTTTTGTGTCGGCCTCTGTATTGTTGACAGCGGTTTGTAGAAACACGAGAGCGAAGGTTAGATAAATCGGTGTTTATGATTAGATATCGAGTAAGGAGGGTAATACGATCAACTGTCGATATAATGATACTCGATATAACGAAAAAACTCTGTAAAAATGGACGAGCGTAGCTGAAATCAAAAATTTGAACAGGTGGCTTCTGTTGCACGACAACTCCTAAAGCTTTATCCAGCATGGTTACAGTCACATTAAAATCGAAAGGCCAAAAGCAAGCTAAGGGCCTCACCAGACTACCGTCTGAGTTTGATATAGAGCCATTGGCAAGCGTGGAGAGTTTGTATCAGTCGCTAAGCAAGATCACAGGTTTGGATCCTCATAGATTACGCTTGACTTTGATTGACAACACTGTTCTCTCATACGGGCATGACTTGGAGAAATATGATCTCCAAGCTGGGTCTATTTTATACGTCAAAGACTTAGGTCAGTATAAAAATAGTGAGCTATTTTTGTTCGGATATACTAATTGATTAGGAATGCAAATTCCATGGAGAACCGTGTTTTTTATTGAATATGCTGGACCTTTGTTAATTCATCCATTCTTCTACTATTGCCAGACAATGGTATATGGTAAGAGCTTTGAGCATACTCGAGAGCAACAAATCACTTTTTTTGCGGTCATGTTCCACTTCATCAAGCGGGAATTAGAATCTGCGTATGTGCACCGTTTCTCCAATGATACTATGCCTTTCTGGAACATCTTCAAGAACTCCGGACACTATTGGATACTTTCTGGATTAAGTTTGGCTTACTTTGGTTACAAGGAGGATAATAGAGCACCGCTACCTGATGCCATTCTGTACATTGCTTGCTTCATCTGGCTCTATGCGCAAATCTCAAACTTCCTCACTCATTTAAATCTTGCATCACTTCGATCTCCTGGATCTAAGGAACGCAAGATTCCCTATGGCTATGGATTTGAGTTGGTTTCCTGCCCTAATTATTTCTTTGAGATTTTGGGTTGGCTTGCTATTTGTGTGATCTCCCGATCTCTTGCTGCTGTAGTCTTCTTCACCGTTTCTTCTGTAACTCTGTGGTTCTGGGCTGTCAAGAAGCACAAGAGATATCGTCGCGAATTCTCAGGAAAATACCCAAAGAACAGGAAAATTTTGTTTCCTGGTCTGGCTTGATAGGTTTGGCTGTCAATAACAAATGGTTATAAAACGCATACATAGTGTACTACCTAGGAGGGACAAAGCGGCAGATGTACGCATAATATCATTAGAGAATCTAATTATTAACATAAATACTCAATTAATTGTGCATCTTGATCTTAATCGTTATGATTACATATAACAATAAAATTGACTTAAACCAGTTTTGGTGGAAATTTAAATATATGTATGTAGTGCTCGGCGCTCCCAGAGATCCTAACTCGGACAAATATATGAGGCGCGTTTTGGACGCGTACTTGCCACGGTCCAAACTCGTGAAGTATTTGCTAAATTGATTCAACATTTTCGCACTCTGCCTCTATCAAGTAGTTTTAATGTCGCCTGTCGCTTCTTCCTCAATTAACGGCTCAGAGTCGCTGCTCAGTGAGCCCTCGTAAGTTTTATCAGAGTTTCTATATTGCAATTTATTGCTCATCAATCACATGTTCTCCAGTGAGTACGACGAATATCCCAGATTTATTAGGCATCCCTCCGGCAGTACGATCGATGAAAAATATGGCACGCAGTCTTCAATAAAAGGCAAGGATCGCTCATACGTCCAACAGTATGCGAATCTTTATTTTATTCGGCTAAGTATTCTGAAGCCTAAAATGTCAAAACTAGCTGCTCAGAGTTGGAACGGAATGAAGGTATACATTTTTTTGTTTACATCTTGTCTTTAGCTGACAATTCAGATTGCGAATCAAGTTGTCAAACCTGTAGAGCGAGTATTGGATGTACGACAAGGTGAATTATGCTGGATCACCGGTACTGTGTATATGGATATGCCACTAAAGCCCAACATTTTGGATGAAATATCAGAAGAGGTGATATGACTTTTTTTCATGTCTACATGTTGCAGTTGTGCTAATAGGAGGCTAGTTATGGGCGGGCCCTCCTGTCTTGAAAGATAAATACAGAGATCCTCAACTGGACACCGTAATGATGGAGGATGAATCAGGAAGGGTCAATCTCACCGGTCACGCTATTAATAGGCAGCAACTAGTAACTGGATGCGTTATAGCTGTTCTCGGTAGCGAAACAGTCACTGGTGATTTTGAAGTTGTAGATGTTTTATGTCCTGACCTTGCTCCACAACCTCCCCTACCAACAACTGAAGGTACGTTTAAGGAATATTTTATATTGTCTCAAATTTATTCTAAAGTGTATAGAGTCAAGCAGCAAGAGATATATTGCCTTTGTTTCAGGCCTCAATATAAGCGAGAGTCTGTACGAAATCTATGAAACCAACATGTTAGTGGAAACTCTGTTGGGCGAACTGGGAAGTGTTGAGGTAATTCAAATATTAATTTTTGAATGAAAATCCACTGACGTTGAGAATAATGTAGGATTCAAAGCGCTCATCTGAAGTAATCCAGCTCATTGTAGCTGGAAACTCGTGCATAGATCTTTCTCAGGAAGAGGAAGATAGCTCGATAGCTGTTGAGGGGTCCAATGCAAACTCGCACAAAAACTTCAAAATTCACGGAAAAAATACAGCTACTTACAGTAATAAATCTATTGAGATTTTTGACGGCATTATTGCCAATTTGTGCTCGTCTATACCAGTTGACATAATGCCTGGAGAGAAAGATCCTACGAGCACATCTTTACCACAGCGGCCAATACATGTGGCTATGTTACCCCAATCTCGAAAATTCTTGGGATCTACTTTTAGATCTGTTAATAACCCATGCTGGTGGGATATAAATGGGTTGAAGTTAGTATTTATAGGCTTGTTTACGTGTCGCTGCAACCATACTGACTGATTCAGAATATTTGGCACGAGCGGTCAAAACATTGACGATATCTATAAATACGTTGAAGGAGACGATCGATTAGCCATGATGGAGCAAACCCTCAGATGGCAACATTGTGCACCTACAGCTCCAGATACTCTTTGTAAGTTATTTCTAATGCATAGAATTAGAAGGTGATATTGGCTAATGTTCCTAGGGTGCTATCCATTTGTTGACCGAGACCCTTTCATATTAGAGGAGACTCCGCACGTTTACTTTGTCGGCAATCAACCAAAATTTGAAACCAAGCTCGTCAAGGGTGAAGAAGGACAGATATCGCGACTGATTGCAATTCCAAAATTCTCAGAGACTGCGCAAATGGTGCTTATGGATCTAGATACTCTAGAGTGCGAAATTATTCAGTTCAAGTCCGCAATGAGTATTTGAATAGAATATTAATTGTATATAGTCTTGGAACTTTGTAAATTTATGAATTAGGATATTTACAGGACTTGCCGGTTATCTTACTAAAATCGTGTTACAATGCAGTGATATATTACAAATAGATATGCACCCTGCCATATGACATGGTTCACTGACGTCTTTCTATTATATGTGGCTGTCCCGGTAAGTTGGCATCCTGACCATAGGAATCATCTGCTCCGTAAGCTGCATATTCTATGGTACGACGTGACCCCGAAACGCCAATCCTATCAAGGATCGCAGTAGAATAGTTGGGTAAAAACGGCTGCAAGACAATAGAAACCACTCTAACGACTTCTGCTAGATCAAATATAACGTCTCGGACGTCGGAGTCATTCAGTTTCCAAAATGCTCTATCGTGCGCATATTTGTTTGCCTAGATATTAGTTCAATATTTGAATTTCGCGGCTTCAGTTGAGATTAATTTCACTTACCAATCCGAGAACTCTGAAAATCTCCGTCAGAACTGCAGTAGGGTTAAATTTAGTCATATTGGTATCGAGAGCCGCCGCAAGACTGTTAAGATCTTGAATCATGATGGATTTATCATTTAAGAAGAGATTCTCTCCTAGGATTATATCGTTTCTTCTATGATGCTCTGTGACACTTTCCCATATATCGAACTTTTTGCCACAAATGCGGGCAACCAAGTTCCCATATTTATTTATAAGCTCACTGTCCCGCTTCTCCAGGGCTGCAAAAGTAGAGTATTCTCCATCGGAATCTAATAAATTCTGCGAAAGTAGATAATATCTTATGCCATCTGTATCCAGTCGTGTGGCTGCGTAGTTAGGATCCACGACATTTCCGTCGGATTTTGACATTTTATAACCGTTCAATTGCCAATGCGAATGCACTACTATCTGCTTAGGGAGGGGTAGATCTGCCGCTATGAGAAATGCCGGCCAATATATGCAATGAAATCTTGACACGTTAGAGAAAGTTTCATAATGCTATGCTAAAGCCTTGATTCGAACACACGTACCGAACAATGTCCTTTCCGACAATATGAACAGAAGCTGGCCAAGCGGAGGCAGCAAACTCACGGTCACATTTCCATGGATATCCACAGGCGGTGAGGTAGTTTACGAGAGCGTCTAACCAGACATATATTGTCTGTGAATCGTCATTTGGGGCAGGTATGCCCCAGCAAAACCTTTTTGATGGACGGGATACACTTAAATCCTCTAGGCCATCTTCTATCCAGCTTTTGACGTCTAGCAAGTGCCGATTGTGAATAATAAAATCAGGATTGTCCTTCAGATGCCTTAGAAGAGGTTCTTTAAATTTCGATAATGCGAAGAAATAATTTTCTTCCGATGACCATTCAACAGTCTTCTTAGTCTCCTTTGAGATCATCTTTCGTAAACCAGTTGACGAATCAACAACTTCCTCTATTTGACTTTCAGGATAAAAAGTCTCGTCGCTAATACAATACCAGCCATTGTGATGGCCTTTATAGATATATCCCTTGTCTAGCAACCTCATCCATAGAGTTCTTACGGCGTGGATGTGCTTATCATCGGTTGTTCGCATATAAATGTCATAAGAAATACTCCCAACCTTGGCAAGGTCCTACGACGCTTTTAGTATATCGCCTGTAATAAGGCAAAGATCCACATACCTTAAAAGCTAAAGTAGATTTATCGCAAAATTCTTTTGGAGACATTTCAGCTTTCCGGGCAGCTTGATATACCTGAAGAGATGTTATTATTTAGGATATCTACAGGCACAATGCAGAAACTTGCCTTCATTCCATGTTCATCCGTTCCAGTCAGCAGCAGACTCCTCCTTCCCGTAAGATTCTTCCATCTCTTCAGACAATCTGCAAGAATCATGGAGTAAAGATGTCCAATATGAGGAGCTAGAGGCGCAGTGAGTTTCAGGTAATTTTAAGACAATTAGTTGTTCCTACCAGCATTGATATAGAAAATGGGTGTAGTTACGTAAAATGCTTTCTCGACTTTATTCCAAGTAGCATCAGTAGATCCACAATAGTAATCACTATCGGTATCGATACTCTTTGAGGTCGAGAATCGTCGGAAAGCATTGTCGGAGAACGCCCAACTTCGATAACAATAAAGCATGCATCCTTTCGGTCCTAATATACGCAGCTGCCGCCTCTTAAAGACACAATTGCAGAGCCGAAACATATCTCCTTACGTTAAGCCACCAGGAAGATCATTTGTATAATTAAAAATGGTCATTCGTCGATGACGGAGTCGCGAATCATAAAAATGCTACTAAGATGTCGGAGAAATTTACAGTTTTTCTGATGATGCTTGCGAAAACGTAACAATGCAAGAACGGTAACTCAAATTTTCCAGATTATTATATTTCGGTATACTTCACCTGAACAAGTCCAAACCTACCATTCACCTTCCAATATAAGGATACTGCATTAAAACGGCGTCTACTCAATTATTCTTTCGAAAGGATGGAGGTTTGTATTCTTCAAATAGCTTCTTGATACTTCGAGCATGGAAGCACTAATTTGACTCAAAGGCCGAATATGAGAAAGCAGTGGAGTTGATCACTCGAGGTAAGGCGGTACCAAATGAACTATCTGAAAATAGACGTATTTGATTTGTAAACTAAGTCGTACGTAGGGTCAGAAGCATTTATACAACTATACTATAAGGCGCTCGACGAAAATCGAAATATCATTTCTAGTTTTTACGAACCAAACTGCCCGATAGTCTATAATGGAAACCCAGTATCAGGAGGTGACATGCTGTCGCAGATGTATGCAAACATGCCTGTTACAAATCACGAACTTGGTAGTTTTGACTGTCACCCGCTGGCAGCAGGGTTTAATGGGCAGCCAGCTATAGCATTAACAATATCCGGCAAAGTGAGAATAGGTCCTGAAAAGACGAAAGGTCTGTGTGGGTTTTCAGAAAGTTTTATTCTAAAGCCACAACTGGATGGTAAATTTTATATTGCGACCAGTTGCTATCGCCTAGTCCATCGGCCGGACGATCTCGATGTTGAGCCATGAAAGTCCTAATATTCATGACATCGAGCATAGGAATCGAGGGATAAAAATTGGACTGGCTAATAAGAACAGCACGCTATAAACCCTGAGTGTATCGTATATTGATGGATCGTTCAACATAGATCATCAAACATTAAAAGTAGCTGCATAGATCGTTTGTTATATACGTCCAAAAAGGCGCTTGTCTGGTACTTTGAGATATATCTGTACATTATTTTCATTTGGCGCAATCATATATTACATTTACTACTATGATAACTTGAAACATCTCAGCTGGTTCAAAATCTATACTAATGATATAAGTAATTCGATGGATTGTGTTACGATTACTTGTACAGTCAAATCTCGATATAACGATATTCGATATAACGAATATACTCTGTAAAAATGGACGATCACAATTGAATTACTCCACTTGTTTAAATATAGAGTAAGGAGGGTAATATATTAGATATAACGAAAATTCATTGCCTGGTTCGTTATATCCAGCGCGAAATCATATCGTTATATCGAGACGACACTGTAGTTTGAAATAGTCGATGAGCCGCGCAGAGATGGTACACCTCCTTGATATTCTGTGCGTGTCAAGTTCATAGACTATATATCACGATATTAGCGTCCAATTTTCATTTACTGGCTGCATTTTCTTGTCTAGAATAGAAAATTTTCTACCACTAGTACAAGATGTTTAACCTTCTCAGTTTTCTCCCGGTAAGACTCAGCCTTTAATCTAAGTGATTAGCTCATGGAGTGGCAATGCTAACACGTATGATCTAAACAGACTTTGGCTAAGGCATTGGACAAACCATCTTTCAATTGGAAAACTTTGATTATTGGGTTCTCTTCTGCCCACTATCTATTTGAGACTTATCTCAGCATTCGGCAATATCGTGTTCTTAAGCGTGACAAACCTCCTAAAGCTCTTGATGGTGCAATCGACCATGAAACATTTACTCGATCGCAACAATACTCTCGATCCAAGGCCAAATTCGGCTTTATCAGCAATCTCTATAGTTTCTTGATTGATATTTCTTTTATACAGTTCGATATTTTACCAGCGACGTGGGCCATGGCTGGCAAAGCTCTTTTGGCTTGGGCTCCCGCTCAGTTCACTGGACAGGTATGTTTGGCTTGTGATTTGAGCAAGCTTATTTTAGAGGCAAACTGGATACTGATATCATGGCCTAGATTTCGCAGTCGGTTGTCTTTTTCCTAGGATATAATCTCTTCACTACGCTGATCAGTTTACCACTTTCGATATATTCTACATTTGTACTTGAAGAAAAATTTGGGTTCAATAAACAGACTCCTTCTCTGTTCTTGGGCGATCTCTTGAAGACCCAGCTTCTTACTATCGTTATTGGGACTCCTTTGCTATCTGTTTTCCTGAAAATAATCATGTATTTTGGTGATATGTTTTTTTATTACCTTTGGCTGTTCACGCTAGTCTTCCAGGTCGTCGCTATTGTGGTCTACCCTATTCTGATACAGCCATTGTTTAATAAGGTAGTCCCTCTGAAAGACGGAAAGATTAAAACTGATGTCGAGAAATTGGCAATGGATTTGAAGTTTCCATTGAAGGATTTGTTTGTTATTGATGGATCAAAGAGAAGTGCTCATAGTAACGCATACTTCTATGGACTGCCATGGAAGAAGCATATTGTTATATACGATACATTGATCGACGAATTTGAGTCTGAGCAAATTGTTGCTGTTTTGGGTGAGTTGGTTGACAATAACTCGGTTTAATTCAGAATATTGATAATTTGGATAGCTCATGAACTTGGTCATTGGGCGCTGTCGCATACTACGAAAATGCTCCTTATCCAACAGGTATGAAGCAGTGAAAATTTCGACTAGATCGTTACTAATGGTATGTCGCAGGTTCATCTCTTCTCGCTCTTTGTAGCATTTGCAGTTTTCATAAATAACAACTCTCTATATAATTCATTCGGATTTTCCGGACAAAAGCCCGTTATGATCGGATTTATATTATTCAACGACATTTTGGGACCTCTAAACAGCGTGCTGACCTTCTTGCTAAGCTTGCTGAGTCGCAAGCATGAATATGAAGCTGGTGAGCAAATATCTTTATATTTTCCTGTTTAAGTCACTAAAAGAGACTGACTTTGATAGATGCTTTTGCGGTTAAGTTGAACTACTCCAAAGAGCTTTCGCAGGCTCTAATTAAGTTGCATGTTCAAAATCTCAGTACCATGGACGCTGATTGGCTGTACAGCAGCTATCACTACTCTCACCCTATTTTACCCGAACGTCTGCGGGCAATGGGTTGGGAGAGCGAGAAAAAGGTAGAATAGTTTCTAAGCATGTTGACAACTCAAAAAATTGTTTCAAAAATGCTGTTTAGCTGTATAAACAATCATATATATAAATATGTGTATCTATATCACTAGATCTATATTACATGAATTAACCCATGAGACGCAAGTAACGTTCAATTAATATAAAAAGTGACTCTTTCAAATGCGAAAACAAGAGAAGACGAGAAGAATTTAAGTAAGAGACCAAGAAGGACTTAAAGAACAGACAGGAGGTCAAAACGAGATAGCAACTTCGGTCTTTTCTATCGGCAGCTTCGAGAATAGATAAGAAAAGAATGTCGAGAGACGAAAGACGATGGTTAGTCTTCTTTCAGTTGGGATTTGGCCATCTCTTTCATCTTCTTTTCTTTCTTTTGTCGCTCCTTTTTCAGTCGCTTCCTTTCCAGCTTATCAATTTGTGCTGACTGAGTTGCCTCTTGCTTGTTCTCCTCCATAGTTCCCCAGTTCAAATCTTCCATCTCCACATCCTCTACACGAGCAAAGTCAACCAGATCGCCAGACTCATTTGCAACAACCGCATCAACTTTGCGCTTTCGCTGTAACGGCGGAAGTCCGCACAGATCACGATCTATCCGCCGTAATTGCTGTGTGACTGCATTGCTAATATTGTTTGATCTAACACCTTCTTCTGTATAGTATGTATCGGTGGTGGTCGGCAACTGCGAAGATTGATCGTATCTAGGCTCTATAGCGGCTATGAAGCCAGCTAGTAAATCCTGTGCCTCTTCATTCGATATTTTCTGGAGGGCTGTAACGTGGACAACTGTGAGCCCGCTGTCGCCTCGCCATTGGCCTGCGACGGACATTTCGATACTGTATAAGATAAGCTTACCAGACAGACAATGCAGCGATGCAGTATTATAACGAAGGTCCTTTGGGTGTTGCTAAAAAATTAGAAATGCGGAGGTTGCAACTCATGAACAAAATAGATAAAGAGGTCGACGAATTTTATATGTTCAGCATTTTGCATTGTGCTAGTAATTTTTTTTCTGACGTTTCGTTCCTTTAACGGAAAACTGAGAAGTGCAAATTCGCACACCTGAGCCTCCAGAAATATTGACTTGTTACATACCATCTATACTCAATCTAACTATAAATCTACCGCATCTGCCTCTTGACAGACCTGGGGATCAGAATCGATGCAATTGTTCGCTCAATTTTCGAGATTGCCTGCTCTATCATGGAGTGCGACTGTAGTTCCTTTCTTAACGAGGCCGATGAAGTCACAGTCGATGAGAAGGTACATCTTTTCTTTCTCCTCTGCTTTAGATAAATAGCGGCCCTATTACCAATGGATGCTAGCTCTTGATGTTTGGAAGGCTACCTCAACGCCTGTTTTTTGATATATTATTTGGATGTCGCACCGCGTCGAGGATTGTATTTTCTCTATTAGGTAGCTAACTTCAATTCAGAAAATTCTCCACTACCATAACTCCTATTGTCAGGCATTCGCCCTCGATAGCTTACCAATGTAATCATCTGAGAGCACAGATCCTCACATCTTCTCCTGTTTCGGCGACCATATCTGTTCCTCCGTTGCGGAGTCTTCTCTCATTTGGCGGTACTGCTTTCGTACAGTTTTCGCAGCGTCGGTGGAAGGCCAGAGGTACAACATATCAGCCCAGCACAAGAAAGCGTAAGCGCAAATTTGGATTTCTAGCGAGAATGCGCAGTACGGGTGGTCGGAAAATTATCGCCCGTCGAAAGGCCAAGGGAAGATGGTATCTAACACACTAAAAGACATCTGCAACATCTGCAAAAGATTTATTTAACGGCCATTTTTGTACATATTTTCTCACTACTAGACTAATCAGGGTCGATGAACTACATGATTCCCAAAAATCTGGGTATCATTGATTTACGCATCTTGTATAGTTGCTGTGATTAATTGCCTGTCATCTTTATAAATTGTATAAATTGCTAATACCTCTAGAAGTTCAACTTCTCTCCAAAAACAAGAAAAAAGACCTTCCAACATTTACACAGTCTATACTAGAAATCTATAGATATATATTCAAAAAATTGTGTATACGCCTTCTCCTTTAACTGTATGTAACTGGCGAACTAAAAAAACAGTTTTCCAGCAAATTCATTGCACCTCCCAAACCAAATGTGAACACAACCGAATGTAAATACTCAAATATTCGACATTTGCAATATCAGTTTAGTCATTATGCCTATCACCATGGCACTGATGTGCGCTCTTCATTTGATATCAAAAAAAAGCACAATTGAGATCCCAAATTACAATGCCATGGTCACAGTGACACTCATAGAATGCACTAACAGTATCGGGGGCAAATCCTGACACCAAAGATCGAGCTCTTCGAGATATGCAATACTGTCTTCCTCGCTTTGCCAGGTGTTGACCATTGGCGCAGGCAGAGTGGCAAGGACAACTACCGCATTCTGACTAACATTTTTCATTAAGTCGTTAAGTATTATGTGCTGCGCTCTTGCGGGAAGATCATTAAAGGATAGATCTGACCTTCCTGTAGCAGTTGACTTGTTAGTGGCCGTTCTATGTAGTGTTGAAGTGCTATCAGCAGCAACGGCTTCGAAACTCGGCGAAGCAGATCGCTGCTCTTCCGAAGTTATTGAGGACATAACATCACCTTCGGCCTGACTGCTAACCCTCCCGATAGATGTTTGAGATACTCGATTTTTTGTAGAAGCTGACTGGTTAGCAAACTGAATTGTTTTTTGATTCTCTCCTTCGTCATCCAAAATTTCGGCATGAGGAATTGTCCGCCCACTGAAATTAGGAAGAGGGCGACGACGTGAGGGAGTGGACGTGAAAGATAAATTTGGATTAGACATGCGCGATCTCATCGACATCTCGTTACTTCTCGAAGTATCATTGTAAAATCCAGCAATACGCTCAACGTCCATAATAATATTATTGTCATCGCCGGTTACATGATCAAGGTAATCACCCGACAACGACTTATAAACAGTGGATACTGAGGAAAACGAGTCTGAATTATTTGTCTTCGACTTCTTCGAAGCCAAAGAAGTTTTCGACGGAGAACCAACAACCGCCCCAGTAGCTCCAGCGACTACTGTTCCATCGGATTGGGAAGTATAAACACCTTCAAGTTCATCGTCGTTATCATCATCAAAAGTATCGAGATACCTTACGTCTTCATCAGTTAAGCGACTAGTTTGCATACTGAAAGACATGCCGATCTTGTGTACTTCTGTAAATGTCTGCCGTCGTTTCTTCAAGTTCAAATATCCTCCTTCAGTAGCATTTGCGCCAGTCGCGTTAACGTCGGTCTCTCCCTTGTTTCCAACAAAAACAGGACTGTTAGTAGTATTTACACCTGAAGACTCCGCATAAGGCCACTCCAATCCTTGCTGCAAACTACAGCTTGGACCGTCGTCGTGAATTATAAAATCTTCCAATAACCTCCAAGGAACTGGAGCTCCTGGTGAAATCATCCCCTTCGACTGCAAATGATCTCGCGCTTCCTGAAGTTCTTCCCACCAAGAATCAGTGGACATCGCTTGTGCAACTTTACCTGTAACATCGGGTCTTCCATGGACGATGGTTTCGTACGCGAGGACACTACCATCTGACAAGCAGAACACGCATACCTCGGCTTCAATACGAAGATTATCAAGAAGCATCTTTACACGACCGCGCTCTTCCTCAACATCATCTTGATATTCTACAAAAACCATCACCCGTAGATTATAGGACTTTCTCCAGGCGGGAACTGTATGTAGAATGGCGCCCAATTGCAATATAAGCGTATAAGTGTCAAAGTTAGTAGTGGACACAGGCCCTTCTCCATTCAGTTCAAACATATGGGCCGACATTTGGATTGGCCAAAGATCAATGAATCGCCTATCGCGACTTGATTTTGGAATCCACGAATAAGGAAGATCGAGATTCGAGAAATTCCTTGCAATCGCAACATTGACTTGCATAGCAAGAAGATCTTCGATAACATTCACATATTCTGTCACCGACATCTTACTATTATGACTGAAAGAATCAGTGGGAAGACTGTCGATATTTCCTTTGTATTTATAAGAGAACTGCAATGGTGCATATGGTTTGGAAGGCTTAGTTGCATTTACCTCCGGAACGTCAATTAATGGCTTTGCTGACTTGTATGAATACAGATCAAAGAAGCCAAGAACGGCGACATTCGGCTTCATACCACCTAGACCAGCTGCCATCACAATGTTACGGATTCCCCAGACGATATCAGGACCGGCGGCCATCTGTACGAAAGCTTTAACTTTGCTGATATCCCTAAATTCCAACCAGGCATTCTGCAATTCCTGCATATCTGGATATGACTCTTGAAAATTGTTCATAATAACAACATGTCCAAGTACATACAACGCGCCCTTCTTTAGCGAATTGCAGAAATGGATAAGATTCCAAGATTGACGAGGATCATCAACCAGCAACAAAATCTGAGGACGCCAGAATTTCACATGATCTTGTCGTAGACGCAACAGATACTTTCGAACTTGATGATAAATTAAACTTTGAGCAACATCACCCCATGATTTAGGAGGAGTGATATAGTGAATAATAATGAATAAACCAATCATGACCGCAAGTATAACACTTGCGTAGATACCATCAACGACAAACATTGTTGCGACGCTGAGAATTCCACCAACAAGGGCAGTAGACCAATGAAAGAAATGAAACGAGGGTCTAAAATTCGGGGCACTTCCCACTTTAAGTAAAAAGCAGGCAATATTAGTAACTATGAAAGTGAGTAAGAATGCCACCGTTACCAAACCAGCAATCGTATTGATATCCAAAAATAGCGTGATCTGGCATATGATATATGTCACAATAACAGCATAAATCGGTTCGTGACCAAGCTTTGTTCCCTGTTTAAATATTGAAAGTTGGGGAATGATGTCGTCGCGAGCAATAGCCTGTAATACTTTCGCGGCACCAACTATTCCAACAATAGAAGAAAATAACGCAGTAGACATCTCACCAAGAATAATGACATACTTCGAAAGATTTACAGTTTGCAAAACGTGTACATCGGTATACAGGAGTTGTCTTGGAATTGACGCTGCCATAGCCAAAATTACCAGAGAATAGCATGAGAACGTCATGAGAAGGCCAGATAAGGTTCCCTTTGGAATGCTCTTTCCTGGATTTTTGAGGTCACCAGACATGCTAGCACCTGCGAAAATTCCAGCGGTAGCGGGAAAAAATATACCGAATATCGACTGAAAACTTTCCGGACTATCTTGTTCGCTTCCAGCAGCACCTGCAGTAAAATTAGGGAATGCATTGCCACGCAGGGTTCTCAGCGAAAGCCCAGAATAGACTGTGTCAAACTCGTATATATAGTGTGGCTTGACAAAGAAGGAAGAAAGCGGAATTGATAATGTCGCAGTGACAAGGACTATAAAAAGAACGTAACCAGTCTTGGTGAAAACCGAAGATCCCGCCATGCATGCCACAGAGCAAAGGAGTAGTAAAATAGATGCATATAAGAATTCAAACGACTGCATAATAGAAGTTAATAAATTATCCTGCTAAACTTTTCCTAAACATCTGAATATTACCTTTCCTTCCGGTAGAATTTTAGCTGTCAAACCGTTTTCATTGCCGAAATTTGCAAGAATCGGTTCGATGAAACCGATAACATTTAAACCGCTGATATGTGAACAAAACAAAACCCCAGATGCGTACAGACACTCAGAAATTTACTCACGCGTTCAACACCTGGCCAATATAAAATACTATTCCAATACTACCTCCGAACTCAGGGCCTAAAGAACGACTGATCATGTAATATGCTCCCCCACCTTTGACTGTGCCATTGGTAGATATAGCAGAAATAGAGAGAACCGTGAGCAGATCAATGACGTAACTTGTAGCAAGGATCCCTGAGTGCAAAGTTAACAAAACCCTTAAAAAATCCATAAGAAACCGTAAAAAGACGGGACGCATACCAAACATTCCTATGACACCAACTTGACCGAGAATGAACCCGAATCTGAGAAACATGAGGATTGAGAGAACATTGAGAGTTGTAGGAATAAAACTCTATCATAAAGACGTTAGTGCCTATGAGTCAATCGGCAAATAGATCTATTCATTTTTCTCCAGAGAACTCAATGCAACAAAGAGCTATGGCATGTTCGTCATGTGAATCGAAGACAAAAAAACAAGTCATACCCCTGCAAAAGTACCCATCTTAGGTAACTCAGCCTTCTGTTTTTCATCAGCCAGGTTATTTTTTGAGAGCGCTCGACGTCTGTATGGATGGCCAGCCTTTAACCGACACCAAAATGATGCTGAAGCCATGACGGAAGACCGAGCGAGAACGTGACGAGAATTATAGGGCTGCCCTACTAATATTCTATGGACTGCTCTCAAGACTTGCCTGTCGAACAAAAAAAAAATACAAAAAGCGCAAAGAATAGGTGGATCGTGAACACAATAGAGGTGTCTTCTGGCTAGCCTGGATAATGGAAAGTGGAAATTCGGTAAATCCACCGTGCTATCGGTTGCTGCGATAGACGTCCTGAAGATCTGATAAAAGTTAAGCTCAACAGAGTACTTTGTTACCCGCCCTATTTATCGCTTCGAAGTGCGTGGCTGATGTGTGGCACCTGAACTTTTTTTGTGCCTCGGGACCTCGTGGCGCCGTATATCCGGACCTCATTCACAGCAATGAGACCGCCGGCAATTTTTGACGACGATACTGCGGACAATAGTTTCCAGCAGAGTCAGCCTGTCAGATTATTGAGGAAAAATAGAAGAATGAGTCTGAGAACAAGGCCAACAACCTCGATTGCTTGAGGCAGTGCTGTCTTAATTCACGATTTTCTTCACCGATTGGAGTATTGCCTGCATTTCTGGACCTGTCTTACCACTTTTTGGAATCTGGTGGTCTCCTACGAGTACAGATTAATCCTGGCCAGTCATATCACTGATTCCTACATGGCCCCCACCGACGTGCTTGTGCTCATTTATACAGTCACTAAGGCTCGTTCCAGTTAGGGTGAGCTAAGATCCGCATGACCCGGAAGTACAACCTCCTTCTATGGCACAAATACTAGATAGTTTGTACCGTATTAATTCAAACTGGCTAAACGTAGACAAACCGGTGTATTTTTGGCGTAGACGTGACACAGTTATACATTAAATTCCATAAAGAGCTAATAAATAACCTTCAAGACTATCTGTTGCTACGGCTCTTTTTTACCTGAGAAAAAACCAAACTGTATATTTATTTTGGATAGTTCTACTCGAAAGATACGTAAACACCACATCATCTGGACTATAATATATATATATATATATGTATTTATATTTTTAAAAATTACTCGGTGAATACATAATTATCATCTCTATATTTCAGTTGTTTCGATAGACAGTTATCTCTACTTCCAGTATTCTATTGCTGAACTACAGCATATCGATTTCATTGTCTTCCGAGCGGTGTCTTTCCATTTCAAGTTCGTCGACGAGTCCAGGTATTTTGTCGAGAAGCTTTGGCTGGTCACTTGAAGCAAATACCGCTTATTCAGAATATCGGTTCGTTTTTATTCAATAGAATATATCATGTCGTCCTCACCTTCTGGTTCAATACCGGTCCCCTCGCCTTCAGGAGGTTCTCGACCGCAGCCTTCTGCCACGGTTCCATCTGCTTATTCTCCCTTGTCAGGGTCAGTCTCGCCTGTTGAGTCAAGTTTTTCACCAGTAGCCGTCTCTTATATTCACAAGAGGAAGTCGAATATCACACAGTCTGGCTCCCCTGTAACGGGTATGATGCAAAGTGACTCTTTTTCTAGGAAAGGTTCTCCTTCTGCGGCCATAGCGTCAACATCTTCAAACGTAGGTGGCACTGCATCACGAGCGTTCGCATCTCATGGCTCAAGGATAGGATCTTTTGGGACTGTTACCGGCGATTCATACGATCCGCAATTTGTGCGTGCTGTGGGTCGACATTTGGTCTCGCCTTCGCCAGCGCTGTCAGAAGAAAAAGCTGAGTCGTCAAAGCATGATAGAGCGGCCGTCCTGCACAGTGCAGATGGAAGCAGGTCTGCCAGTCCGGACCCACAATTTTTCAGTCTAAAATTACAAGGAGGAGATATTACTAGACAGGTTTACAAATGGCAGAGGGAGCATGATACGGACAATGGAGCTGAGAGTATAAAGCGTGGTCGATCTCACTCGTTCACTGCTCCTCCACGCCCTGAACCGGAGGACGAAAATCTGAATATCCACAATATACATGTGCCTGGAGGGTTTAGACGGAACTATATAGTATCTAAATCTTCAACAGTCGCGCAATCAAGTTCGAATAGCTCCGAATCATCTCCTACTAGTCATGGTTCAACGTCGCAATCGAATTCGTTTAGACAGGCTGAGCCTGAGCCTTATATGGCAAATAACTTTGTACCCATGAAAAACCGACCTAGGCCATTCTTAGCAAGAAATTTCCTTGAATTTTTGAGCGTCTACGGGCATTTTGCTGGAGAAGAGCTGGAAGAGGAAGAGGAATACGATCTGTCAAGTGATGCTGAGAGTGGCGGTGAGACCCTTTCTAGTACGGCTGTTGCGAACAGCGATGACATCGAGTCAATCGATGAGGAGGCTAGATTGTTGACTGGCAAGTCTGTCTCTGGCCGAACCGGTCTTAGAACGCAAGACACATCGGCCACCAAAGCCATTTTCTTGTTACTGAAGGGATTTGTCGGGACTGGTGTATTGTTTTTGCCGAAAGCGTAAGTCATACTGTGAATTTAGAGTGATTAATATTTTCAAACGTTTAGCTAATGGTTTTTGTGGTCTTCTAGATTCTTCAACGGTGGCATGTTCTTTTCCACAGGAATATTGGTTTTTGTTGCAATCCTGACTTATTATTGCTTTGTTCTTCTAATTGATAGTCGTATGCGTGTAAATGGAAGTTTTGGAGATATGGGTGGAGCTTTGTATGGAAACAAAATGCGTTTGCTGATTCTCTTTTCCATCGTCCTCTCTCAGATCGGATTCTCAGCAGCTTACACGGTTTTCACTGCGGAGAATCTGCAAGCTTTTATTCTGGCTATAACTGACTGCAGATTCTTCATTCCAGTTAGATATCTTATCTTCTTGCAAATGACTGTGTTCGTTCCTCTTGCGATGATAAGAAACATATCAAAGTTGTCCCTTTCATCTCTGATTGCAAATGTTTTCATCTTACTTGGTCTGGCTTATGTATTTTTTTGGGATACAAAGGTTCTAGTTCAACATGGCATGTCGGATGTACAGTCTTTCAATCGTCAAGATTGGACGCTTTTTATTGGAACAGCGATCTTCACCTTCGAAGGAATCGGCCTTGTTATTCCTATCCAAGAATCAATGAAGAAGCCGGCGCAATTCTATGCCGTCATTGCGTTTGTAATGGCCATCATTACAGTTGTGTATATCGGTATGGGAGTTATGTCTTACGCTGCATATGGCTCTCATGTTGAGACCGTTGTTATTCTTAATATGCCGCAAGATAATCATGTCGTGAACGCTGTGCAGTTCATATACGCTATAGCTATTCTATTATCTACTCCCCTTGCGATTTTCCCTGCTATCCGCATTCTCGAGAATGCCTGGTTAGGTAGCAAGTCTGGCAAGCATGATCTCAAAACCAAGTGGCTCAAGAACTTGTTCCGTGCTGGTCTCATTCTATTTATGTCATTTATTGCCTGGGGAGGCGCGGATGATCTCGACAAGTTTGTTGCACTCATTGGATCGTTTGCTTGCATTCCTCTTACCTACATTTATCCACCGTTGTTACACTATCGTGCCTGTGCTAAGAGTGTATATATGAAGGGTCTAGATATGTTCATATGCGTGTTTGGATTTGTTGCCATGGTTTACACTACTACCACGACACTTGAGAGTTGGGTTCAGAATGGCCAAGAGAGAGATTTGTTTAAGTTTTGTAAAGTCTAAGTCTGGCTCGTCTCACTAAGTTAGGAGTCTTATTCATACCATTAGCGTCGCAATATCAGGCTTCTTGCTTCGCCTCGCTCGTTTTGTCTTATTTTTTGGAGAAGCAATTTTTATGGGTCATGATATTTTTCTCTATTAGTAAGTAGATCACTGTCATGCAGTTACTTTTCGGCATAATTATCATTATTCGTTTTGTTGTCCTTTAGGTGGATATGATATGTAGCGTCGTGTATAGACCTATAATGCTTTGGTTTAAATTCTTGCATCACGAATTGCTTTTCTCCTAATACATTGCATGTCGTCTTTTAATAGCCTGTCTCTATTATAAAGGCAATATATCTTCTACAGATGGGATAATTTGTTTGCTATTGTAGAAGTGGCTGAATTTCAACTTTTTATGCATGGAGTTTGTAATGTGTCTTAATAAACTAGTCAATTCACAGTGATCATTATTATTTAATAATTCATTCATTTTACCATCCCGACTTCATACATAATCCAATGTAAACCAAACAAGAGGGCAATTTGAAACAGTGATAGAACATAACAAAATCTATGATACAAACGAATATACTTAAAAATACAATTGTGGTGTCTTTTTAGTTTCACCTCTATTCAACTGTGACGCTCTTTGCTAAGTTACGAGGATAATCAACATTGTGTCCATTCTTAAGGGCGAGCCAGTAGGACATCAACTGCAACGGGATAACATTGAGCAGTCCCTGCAGACAGTCCACGGTGGCAGGAACCTTCAGTGTTCTGAAAGTCATTCTGTACTTCTCCAAGACCTCTTCACCTTCATTACAGATAAGGATTGGATTACCTGATCTAGCAACGACTTGCTCGACCGAAGACATCACCTTGGGGAAAAGCGAGTCCTTTGTAGCAAGGACGATTATGGGAAGATTCTCATCAACCAATGCAAGTACACCGTGCTTAAGCTCACCAGCAAGAACCCCCTCAGAGTGCATATAGGAAATCTCCTTGATCTTGAGAGCACCTTCAAGGGCAGTAGCATACTGAAATCCTCGTCCAAGAAGTAGCAAACTCTTCTGATTATGAAGATCGGTCTCACACATATGCTTGATCTGATCGTTCAACTGAAGAACCTCTTTAATTTGGCTGGAGATCTTGCTCAAACCATCGATGATCTCATGGCGTCTAGCACGCTTAGAAATGCTATCATCAGAGAGAGAGAGAGCCATCATGACAAGCGCGATATACTGTGATGTATATGCCTTGGTAGAAGCAACACCAATTTCGGGTCCGGCATTGATGTGGACACCGCAAAGAGTCTGACGAGAAATGCTGGAACCGACAGTATTGACGATACCTACAGTTAGCGCACCTCGCTCAGTGCAGTATTGGAGAGCCAACATGGAATCTGCTGTTTCACCAGACTGGGAGACGAACACACATGTGTCATCTCGGAAAACAGGCGAACGACGATCGAGGAAATCAGAGGCCAACTCGACCACAATTGGAATGTCCGTCAATTCCTCAAAAATAGTACGAGTGGCCAGACAAGAATGATAGGAAGTTCCACAGGCGACCATAATTATTCTTCTGCAACGTCTAATCGTATGCAAGAAGGATCTCAAGCCGCCAAGCGTAACAATCTTCTTTTCAAAGTCAATTCGTCCTCGCATGGTGGTGATGACAGACTCTGGCTGCTCAAAGATTTCCTTCTGCATGAAATGATCGTAGTTGCCCTTCATGATCTCGTTAAGCTCCATCTCGATAGTCTGGATGGAACGAATGGTCGACTGACCCTCCTCACGACGGACTCGGTGAATGTGGAGCTCTCCGTCATAAATGTGTGCAATGTCATCGTCCTCTAGGAACAACACCTTCTTGGTGTGCTCGACCAGAGAGGAAGCATCAGAGGCAATGAAGAACTCGGCTGGCATGGGAATGCCGTCCTCAGCCATGAACGCACGCGACTGCGAATGTCTCAAGTCGGCATTGCCGATTCCCAGAGATCCGAGAAGAGAGTTACCTCCCACCTTGAGACTTGCAGGAGCGTCAATTGGCGATGCGCTCTCGACAGTAATGTCTGGGAACTCTACATCGACAAAGTCCATTTTGAGCTTTTTGTCGGTCTTGACCCCGATCAAAAGAGGCGATCCCTTACGGGTAGCGATGACTTCGCCAGGATAGTGCACTGACTTTATCAGGAGACCGTAAGCACCCTGCAGCTCGACCAAGACTAGCTTAGCCAACTGCGAGAAATCGAGATCGCGGCCCTTGTTAGTGTCGTAGACGTACTTGCAAAGTTTGGCGATGCACTCGGTATCGGTCTCAGTCTCAAAAACGAAACCCTTGCTCTCTAGCAACGCCTTCAACTCACGGTAGTTTGTGACGATACCATTGTGCACGATCAAAAACTCGTTGTTCCGATCACTTCGATGAGGATGAGCGTTGATTGGAGAGGGCTGACCGTGAGTGGCCCATCGGGTGTGCGCGATACCAACATGACAGTCGAACACCTTTGTCGGATCAGGATTCTGCGCAGCAACAAGCTTTCGCAAGGCATCAACCTTTCCAACAGCCTTGTACATTAAGACCTCGTTCATCTTGTTGCCGTCGACGGCAAGTCCGGCCGAATCATATCCACGGTACTCTAAACGCTGCAAACCTATTCTGTTAGCCAAAGCTGCTCACCTATCATCCTCAACAAAACGACAACGACCTACCTTCGATGAGAGTCTTAAGGATCTCGGCCCTGTTCTTCTCGACGAGATAATTGACATAACCAAAAATACCACTATACTGTTAGCAAAATCCACAGGAACTACTAGTACCGTAAAAAGCACAAGCACTGCAGCATCCGCAAGATTGCACTCAGCATTACATACCACATAGCAAAGAATCAAAAGAGTAGAATAAAGGATCGATATAAAAAAGCTGGTAAGAAAGAATGGTTTAAAGAAAATAATGGATTGGCGGCGGTTGATATAGAAATAAAAAAAATCCGTAGGTTTTAGTGTCACCCGCGCGTAGGCGACCGACCTGCAGCCTGGCGGAGGCGTGTTACACAAACCAGGCAACAAGTAAATATCCCCTCTAAGCGTATTGGAGCTCTCTAAATGCAAACTGATGTATAAATAGTAATAAATTGCAGCTGAACGTGGTTACCCGATGTTTACATGCAATATCCCGCCGAAACAGGCTAGGGCGGCCGTACTTTAAACAAAGGCTGACGAACCTGCATTAGAGTAGACTCTATCTGTAAAGTTCAAACACAGGGCATTTCATGACGATGAAATTGCTATTTAAAGAAAAGAGGCTAGCAAGGAGTAAAAATAACACACCTTTATCTGAGAACAGATTGACGTGTAGACTTTGACAAGAACCGGAACCAGCCAGGCACGGAACAGAAGCGGAACTAAGTGGAACTAAGTGCTACAGATGTGGAACAATGAAAACAATTAATGCACGAGAACCTTCGCCGAGGATGTAAATGCACGTAGATGTTCGTCGCGGGGTTACGCAGGCATTGGGCCTACTGCTCGGATAAAGCTCGAACGCTCGGTATGCTTGACTGTTCTGAGCGTGACTGGCCGATTGACAAGTAATTGGCAAGTAATTGCAAGTAATTGGCAAGCAAATGACAAGAGTCCCCGAGGAAACATCTCTGCGGCATGTCGCGTTGTAGGGAATGAACACATCTACAATGGACATTCTCGGTGGCACGGCCATTGCGATTCGTTACGATCTGGCTCGAGACCACGGGTTAAAAGGTTCATAGAAGTCCTGGAATTAACGCACGGCTGTAGATTGACAATAATATTGAATTTAGATCTAATTTTAATATTTTTATTGACAGTAACAATGCCGAATTGTATGCCCTTCCCAACTCGGAATTTTCGGCATAGTATCATCTCTGACTGACCTAGAGACTGACCCAAATTCAGGCCCTGTGGGGCGAGCATGTCTGTCTAACTCGGCTGGGCAATTCTGTGTAAAGCTTGAAAGATAAAAGTAAGTTCAGGCTTGAGGCATCGATATGCACACTAACTTAGCAGCGGCACCGCAGGGGTTTATCGCTCGCAGCCTGGCTGTAAGAGGAAGTCAGTGCTAAGGATCCTGTTACTTACCATCTGTATTCTGGTGGACAGAAATGGGCAGGTATTTTAAGTTCGGCAGGCTATTGAAGTTATTTTCTCGGAATATGTACGTGTGAGGCTCGAGGCTCTAGGCTTCTAATTTTCCAAGGTTCAAGGCTCATTGCCACTCAGCAACACTCACCAAGGCAGTAAGGCTTCAACCGTAAAACCTCACTCACAGCTGACGTAGCATGTATGCTCTCGTCTTATCTCTTCACGCGTGAATCTGGAGTCACGAGTCCACTCGACTTGCGGACGGCGCAGCTTTCGAGACAGTATACCAATCTCGCACGTTCTGCACTACGGTATTTCCCTACCACACACAATGGCACGGTAAATGCCCTCGCAATCGAAAGCGACTCTCGTTATATGATCTCCGGTGGATCGGACTCAATCATCATTGTGTGGGATCTGAAGTCTAAGAACGGCAGGCGTCATCGATACAATATAGTCGGCACCGTACCAGCGTAAGTTCTCGTTCTGTCTTATTCGGCATTTACTGACTCCTAGCAGAAAGCGAGGGCATAAATATGGCGTGTCCGGGGTATCATGGTGGCCGCACGATAGCGGAATGTTCATTACTTCCTCGTTCGACGAATCGGTAAAGATATGGGACACTAATGCTATGGAGGAAGTCTACAAGTTCGAGATGAACGCTCGCGTAAACTCTCATGATATTTCGAAAACAGCAGATCACTGTCTGGTTGCATGTAAAATTTTTTTGTTCCGCTTGTGTAATCTCGATATGTTGCTGATATCTCCGCTAGGTGCGGCCGATTTTCCTGTCGTAAGACTTCTTGATTTGCGCACAACAGCCGCTGCTCAGACTCTTTCCTCGCACGACGGGTCAAGCGTTATCACTGTGAAATGGTCGCCTACTAATCAGTTTCTCCTGGCTAGCGGTGGCACAGATGGAACTGTCCGTCTATGGGACATTAGAAGAAGTAAATCATGCTTGGCCATTCTCGATTTGGAAAACACGTATCTTCACCGATCAGCAGTAGACTCTGATCTGTATCCTACTACTGAACTACGGACAATCACGGCGTCTTCATCTGGATTTGGAGCTGTCAAATCTCATCACGATGCTGTTAACGGACTCTGCTGGTTCGAAGATGGCTCAAAACTACTCAGCTCAGGAAACGATGAGGTAATCAGACTATGGGATCTAAGCAGTTCCTCTCGCGATACTTATTCGTCGTCAAATGGTGTTATCAACACTCTTGTCAACTTTGGCCCGCTCATACGAAACAGATATCTGCAAGCAATCAACATGGTCCTTTCGCCTATAAAGGATGGTTTACCACAATTTCTTTTTTTCCCATCTGACAATGGAGAAATTACGGCTTTTCAGGCAGATACTGGCAAACTCGTGAGTAGACTTTCAATCTCCAACAGTCAGCAAAGAAAAAAAGTTTCCGGTCTCGTTTGCAGAGGCATGGAATATGTGGAGTTATTTTCAGGAAACAGCGATGGGGACATAATTCTATGGGAACCAGCTCCGCCTCAAACAGCGCCAAATATCCGGCGTCAACGAGAGGGCAGTACGGAGCGAAAATCTCGGAAGAGATCAAATGTGTTGAATGAGGTGTACAAAAGCTTAGAAATAGAGAGGATATAAATGTATGTTATTTATTGCAGAAGATGCCAATGAAATATTATTTGCACATGCTAAAAAACGCCCAATCTATGAAATCATTAAAATGCAAACATGGAGATATCCATCGGTGTACATGCACTCATATAACAGCTCTGCAAGTGGAACATTCAGTGGAACTACCACTCCGTGAAGAACCGGACGCGCGAGCAGACACGTACGCCTCGAAGGGAAGAGATCGGGAAGATGTGCATGCAGTGCAGTCCCAACCGTATGCACTTCATTCGACTTTATTAGCGGAGGAACAAGCGCTTGTAGCATCTTATTTGACGAGGGAAGATATATCTTAATTGGTACGTTCCTCAGCGATAATGGATCCGAAGGCAACAGCTTCGCTCCTATCCCCCAAAAAAGTTCGAAGTCGTCTAGTCTCATCAGCAATTCATACATACATTATTGCGAAAATGACAAAAAATGATTACGCTCAGCTACACCCTTCCAGAGGTTCTTTGAATCTTCTTTTGACAATGACATCACTGCCTTTGCATTCCCTCGTCGCAAGAAATCTGCTTCCTTGGTTTTGTTGACCCAATTATCGACCAGATCATCTAGCGTTCGTAGCCGTAACAAATTACCTGATGGATAGCTTTTGTGTCTCAACACTATAGTCCAAGGCAGATGCCATTCATAATCCGGATTATCCATCTGTGTTGGATCTAAACCTGTAAGGAGGTCGTATGAAACGCCTATCGGTAAATGCCTGTCTATAAGTCTTTACTGTGCGTTATATTTAAGAACTAAGTAGAATTATACGTACCACTTTATAGGAACGTTCTCAAATTCAAACCACCACTCAAATGAAGACGCAAGTGTGCCATCACGTAAAAATGGCTTGAAATAACTAGTTGCCAAAGGTATCAGGAGAGGTAGGTAAGATATCCTCGGAGCGTTCAACTGCATCATAAGCAAACACCGTCACAAGGATCATTCAGACCAATTACACTTACAAATAACGGCTCAGCTGATCCAAGGTATGAGCATTCTGACTCATCAAGAACTATCTGGAGCGGAATAACTCCATCCCAAATTTTTCGACGAAGAACAGACATGACGGCTGCGCAAGTCAACCATCTAAGCAGCAATCTATGGTGTCAAAAGGTTCGAACAAGTAAGGGTTAGGTCTATATACCTTGGGAGTATTGCTTTATTTTCAATGATTACCATGAGAGCCACGTCGAGATTGCCATTTCCGTAGAGACAGAATCCTCTCGAGATCCGCACGTCGAAGCCGTCTAGACCACTACGCCAACCGTTCATATTTGGTTTATGCTTGCAGTAGAGGTTGAAAGCCTTTTCCAATCCTTTCGAAAATTATATTAATGCTCGAAGTGCCCAATCTATTTGATACATTAAACGTCATCTTGCTCATAATCTTGCCAATTATCCGGGTAAGCGATAGTGTCATCGCATCGACGAACCTGACCGCCGTACACTATACCGAAGTTTCAAGAGAACAACACGTTCTTGATTTTAAAGTCGACTTTGAACGTACGAAAGCTGGGATAGACCAGAAGGCAAACTGCACGAATACCAGCTAAAAGCCAATAATAAATAAGAAATTAAACGAGGTCTCATCGCTAACGCATACATAATATGAGATCGTGTTATAATGGCTCCTGGTTTAAAGCAAGCAATGGACATCCACAATGCCAAAGCACGGGTACGTTTGTTCCTATGGCAGCCCTGGGATTAATAGCTCTGATTGCTGATTATTTCAGCTGGCGGAATCATATAATCAGATAATTGAGGAATTCTCTACAAATAAAGATTTAAAGAACGTCGGAAATTATGCAGTCTCTAGGATGATTGGCCGCGGTAAGCTCAATGTCATAATTACAGAAACTCAAATATAGTAATGTAGCTAATTGATTAGGGAGCTTTGGAACGGTCTACCTTGCTACGCATAAACTTACTGGCGTGAACGTATAGATTTTGTCATAAGTGAAGTTAACTTAGAGCTGACAGTTTATAGGTCGTTCTCAAGTCTGCGGATAAGTCCAATTTGCATCTCGCACGTGAAGTTCATCATCATCGACAACTGATGCATCCACACATTGCACGACTGTACGAGGTGATCATTACGGAAACTCAAGTTTGGCTGGTTTTGGAATATTGCCCAGGTTAGATGATCTGATTGGCTCCTGTTGAGAATTGCAGCTAATGACTAGGTGACGAGCTCTATACATATCTTTTGCGTAAGGGGAAGCTTTCCTTAGCGAGAACGCAACGAATCTTTGCTCAGCTATGTGGAGCCATTGCATATATTCACGCGAAGGATATAGTGCACAGAGATCTGAAACTCGAGAACATTCTCATGGACAAATATCAGAACGTATGTGAATCTCGAAGAATATCTGTGGGGATAAGCTCTAACTGTAAAGGTCAAAATTTGCGATTTTGGATTTACTAGAGAATGCGATTCAAAAAGATTTCTTCAAACCTATTGCGGAACAATTTGCTATGCTCCACCTGAGATGGTAAAGGGAGAGAAATACCTAGGAAAACGTAAGTAGCTTTGAGATACCACGAAAGTTTTTTTGACTGAACGTTGCAGCTGTTGATATATGGTCTCTCGGAGTTATCCTATATTCTTTGCTATGCGGAGAGCTCCCATTCGATGAAGATGATGAACTTCAAACTCGGCAGATGATAGCGCAGTCTGAACCTAGATATCCAAAATTTTTATCAGAAGGTATCTTTTTCTTGGAATACAGATAAGTCACTATACTGATCTTCTAGATGCTGTCTCTTTATTGACATCAATGCTTTCAAAATCTCCACAAGAACGACCCTCGATAAATGAAATTCTTTCTCACGACTTCATTTCTCAACATATGGCTACTCAAAAATCAATCCTTGATCTGCCAGATCCGATACCGTTCTCGACTAAAATCGAACGCGATCTTTTGGATAGGTTCAGGAGTGCATATGTAGATACTCATGCCTTGACAGACAGCGTTATATCAGAAAAGTGCGACTCGCTGGCGGGATGGTGGGCGCTTGCATGTGAGCGAGAGCAACGAATTTCAAAACGCTCTCGGCGGACAAAAAAAGAGAAAGAGAAAGAAATGCCGAAAGAGAAGTTACAGCATAACAATACCCTGCAAGAGAGCGAACTAGAGAATCATCCAGAAGAAATAAAGAATAACCAGCAAAAATTTGAAATACCAGAAGCATACCAAGGAACATTATCAGAACAATTACCGATGGCATTGAAGGATCAATCACTGGATTCACATAAAAAACACAAATTTAAGTTTTCATCTCTAAAGCACCAGTGGGATGCGTTCTATTTGCGTTTGAAACAGGACAGACTTTCACAAAAATTTTCTATACGAAACGGCTTCAGCGGATCTAAGAAGTCTTCAACCCATTCAGGGGTATTTTCAAATCTAGCTTATGGAATTGGGAGTATTGCGGGTAATCTGAGTGGTGCTGGAAGTTTAAATCCAGTTGAACAAAAAATGGATATGCAAAAAGTTGCTGTCGTCACGGATCCTACATCAAATTTAAGATACTCGAAGCGTCAATCTTTGCATTTAATGCCCAGTAGAGATGAATCTATACGACCCGTATCTATGGAAAGAAGGCATTCGTCACCATCTTCTATGTCAGTACGTCCTCGTAGATTGGGAGTGACTTCAACTACTTCGTCACTATCGAGTTTCAGATCACATCGCCTATCACGGGCCTCAAGCACGTCTAGCAATTCACTCTCATCACTCGGTACAACGCCTGCCCGATCGCCTGGGCCGCATAGGCAGTATTTCCCATCTGGATCCACTTACGGAGAAACTAGCTCACTACGGAATGGCCACGGTATTCAATATAAAAGCTCTCAAGTCCGATCCGAAGATTTTGGCATTCAACGTCTTGGCACACCAGTGCTGTCGCAATTCGGCAATGGTCCCTCTTCAGGAGTCATTGGACGTCGAAATGGCCGTGGTCGACCAGGTAATGATACTGTTTTTGTTCGAAATGGTGCTTTCACAGGGGGAAAAAACTCTCGTAGAAAGCCTGGAAAGAACGGACGGAAGAAGTCTGTTGGTCTAGGGGTACGTGGACAGGCCCAGTTGCGTGACGAGGCAGGTGCCGTAATTGAAGAAGAGGAGTTTGACGATGTTGTGGATGAAGAGGAGGAAGAGGAAGACGATAATGTCGAGTTAGAAGATCGAAAAAGTTCAATTGACTTATGGAATGTACGATAGCTGCGCGGTTATCATTCGTTTCAAAAGGAGTTTGGAGTATTGCCAAAAACACATTCATTACACTATATACAAATACATAAACAGTCTAATTGTTCCACAAAGTTTTACGATCACGTTTTCTCTGCTCCATCCAGTCCTTTTTGCACTCTTTGTAAGCTCTATAATATTCTGAGCAGTTTTCTTTTGCTTGTTTGCGATCATAGCTATTTCGTTCAATACAGCGAAGAGACATCTTAGCTGACATTTGACAAGGATCGTAAAACTTTCCTGGTTCCTTTCTGCAAACCATTAGCAACTTAACGTTGAGAACAGAACAGTACCTACGAATTCAATGCCTGCATGTGTTTGGAATGAGTTGAGTCGTCGGGATACATTTGATTCTTCTTGGAGAAAGGCGCTGCCACCTCTGCAACGACTTCCCTTCCGGTATCATCGAGCATGGTGGACTATCGGAAATACCAGCGCTGAAATGAAATCCTATATTCACCTCACTTCAAAGCTTTAGCACGGCTCGGTTTGTAATGGAGCAATCCGATGCTCACGAATTCGTATCGTAGAAGTTTGTGTGAAGATGACTTGGGGTGGACAACTATAGTCATGCACATGTGACCTATATGCCACATTTTCCAAGCGTAAACCATCCACCATCTCGAAACTTTTATTTTTTCTTTTTGCAAGAGCCATACACCGTCCTGTCGCAGACAACCTGTTACAATGTTTAGATCGAGACCCATTGTCCCGCGCGTATCCGGCGTGCTACGACTAATGTCTCGCCGACTTGTACATGAGATTCCGCGTCTAAAAAACGGGGATGTTTTGATTGATTCTGGAATTGCGGGATTGTATTCCTCTGAAGGCTTCAAAATGGCCTGGACGGAGCACCAACAAAGATTGGTTCAGGAAGTCTCAATGCGTACCGAGGGTACCGATCACGAGACAAAGAGTATGTTCAATGTTATGTTAAGTACTGCTCGACAGCATTCGGAAGCTGCATTGTTCAACTACGCTTCGCAGGCACACAACAATCATTTTTATTTTTCGTCTTTAGCCACGGATGGGCGGAAAGTTGAACCGTCAGAGCGTCTTTTGAGCAGAATTAGGGCGTCGTTCAACTCATATGAAGAATTCAAGTTTCACTTCTTGACTGCTGCAAATAGTATGTTTGGATGTGGTTACACGTGGCTGATAGAATCGCCGAACAAGAGTCTCCAGATTGCCAACACTTACAATGCCGGAACGCCATATGACTATGCCAGAAATCAACAGATGGACCTCAATGGGCCGATATCTCCAGAAAGTATTGAAAGAGTATCTGATGCTAAGCGTAGGATCGAGGAGAGTCCAAAGTTTGGACTGCAGTGGCCGCTACCACTTCTAAACGTGTCAACCTGGCAGCACGCATATTTATCAGATTATGGCGTCAACGGCAAGGAGAAGTTCCTTGAGCGGTGGTTTGATTGTATTGATTGGGTAGTTGTTGAAGATAGACTGTTCATACCGAATCAAGATATTCCAAGATTTCAGTTTACAAAGTAGACTTGAAAATACTAATAAATTTGTACATAAAGCTTTTTCTATTAGACCAAAAGATGCAAATATCATTTATATATAATATACCGCTTACTGCACATTCATGAGACCAGTACCTCTATTAACCTGAATTTTTTTATCTTCACCAGCACTGAAAATACCAGCAGACTGCCAGTCGACGTCAAATACTTTTCCAGTGTCTCCATCACGTGATATCGTATAAAGTGCTCGCTCTGCGCGCACGTCCCAGATACGTACTGTACCATCGTGGCTGCCACTCGCAAACATATGCTCGCTCTCAGGACTCGCGACCATTGAGACAACAAAATTTGAATGCCCATTTAATTGCGTAAAAGATCTTGAAGACCGGGGATCATGCAGAGTGATATGTCTAGCAGAAGACCCGCAACAAATAAGAGAGAATGCAGGAAGTTGTAAAATTGAGAGCAAAGGATACGATGTGGTTCGAGTATCCACCGTTTTTGCGGTTATAAGATCATGTGTTTTTATGGTGTGGTCATGAGATACAGAGTATCCAACCGTAGAATCTTTTTGGTCAAACATGACGCCACTGACCGGACCAGTGTGGCCTTCAATTATCGCATTTGGTCCGCGGATCCGCCCGCTCATCTTCCGACGCTTGGTCGTGGTCTTGGACAGGTCGACAATAGGCGCACTTTTAACACTCCAGATGCCCACTGTAGTATCCGCCGAAGCTGTCAGGAACAGATCCTTATTTTCTCCGCTTTCTATTGCAATGTGCTCAACAGTTGACTTATGACCCACAAACACTTGAGCTTTTTCGCTCCATAATCGAATAGTACGATCCACACCACCGGTCAAGAATTTGTCGTCCTTGATCCACCTAGCAACCTTTATCGGGCCTTCATGACCAACATATTCCTGTAGAACATTTCCGGATAAATCCCACCGTCGAGCAATTCCATCAAAGGAACCTGAAATGAGTTCTTGTTGACTTAATCGAACATGGACTGACGAAACCCAGTCAGGATGTAGAAAGCTGGCTAGAAAAGTTGGCGGGAGAATACTTTTTGTGTATTCTAATGTCAAAGTTGACTCCACTGAAAGTCCATGTGACACAATATATTGCTCAAGTGAGGTTCGCAGGAGCTCATTGTTGATGAGGAAATCAAATGGGATCGGAGTCTCTATAGCCAATAAATGATTCACTATTTCAGAGAGACCATATCTTCTTAGTGAGACCGGTACATATAATGGTACATCAGGTACAGCAATGGAGGGATTTTTGGTCGTAAGCGTAATTTTAATCTTTCCTTCATCCATAGCTGCCAACGTTGCCCCAGTCGAATAGTTAAAAATCTATTCAAACTTCTAAAATTACAAAAAATATATTCTGGTGATGTTTTCGCACTTGGTGTTGGTTAGAAATTTTTTGAGTTACCCTGCTCATTTGTGGTGTACGCAAGAAACTAAAATCAGGTTCAATAAAATCTACTCCACCATCACGAGTACTAGTTTGTATTTTATCCATTGTTCGCATCACCGCTTTATAAAGCACAGAATTGCAATGGCTGCGTTGCCTTTTATGGTCTCTGCACCTGGAAAGGTCATCCTTTTTGGTGAGCATGCTGCCGTATATGGCAAAGTAAGTGGCTAGCTCTTTAAATATGAGGCTGGAGGCGACTAACAGTACACAATAGCCTGCTGTTGCTGCTGCAATTTCTATGCGCTCTTATTTACTCCTGACAGCGCACTCCGACCCAGACCAATTGTCTATCCAGTTTCCTGATGTTTTATTCCATTACTCATGGTCAATTTCTTCGCTTCCTTGGGATGTTGCTGAGAATATCCGCGCTAGAGATACCCTGAGACCTTCTACCGAACTTCATCCTGACCTGGTCGAAGCACTCGGTCCCGCGTTGGATGATGTATCAGATTCTTTTCAAAGAGTTTCAGCTTTAACTTTCTTGTATTTGTATGTCAGTATTTGCTCTCGCTCTCAGGTCGGAGTTGTCGCAACTGTTAGATCTACTCTCCCAATCGGTGCTGGACTAGGTTCTAGTGCCTCGATATCTGTATGCATTGCTTCGGCACTGTGTTTGCTCTCAGGAGAAGTGTTTTTTCCACCTGAAATGCCATCAAAGGACAGTGAAAATTCTGTTACAAATTACGCATCAATTGAGCTAATTGATGGATGGGCATTTTTGGGAGAAAAATGTATCCACGGAAGTCCTAGTGGAATTGACAACACCGTAGCTTCTCATGGTGGCGCTGTGATGTTCCAGCGTATGGACAAAGGAAATGCAAATGTTCGAAACACTTTGAGAAGCTTTCCTCCGTTTCGTCTGCTGTTAGTCGACAGTCGTCAGCCTCGACGAACAGCAGTCCAAGTAGCCAACGTTGGTAAATTGTTAAAAGAGCACCCGATGATCACAGAGACTCTTCTACAAGGAATACATAATCTCACAGATGAAGCCTATCGCCTCATGCAACTTCCAAGAGAGCAGTGTGATGAAGCTTGGGCTGCTCGAATCAGAGAGCTGGTACGAATTAATCACGGATTACTTGTCTCGCTTGGAGTGAGCCATCCGAAATTAGAAATGATCAAGATCGCATGCGATGAGAGGGAAGTCGGTGCGACCAAACTTACAGGGGCAGGAGGTGGTGGATGCGCGATTACTTTGTTGCATGACGAGGTAACGGCGGAGCAATTGCATTCGTTGCGAACTGAACTTGAACAGCAAGGTTTTAAAATGTTTGAGACAATTCTCGGTGGTAACGGCGTTGGGTGTCTATTCCCATCTGCCGCGGTGGACAAGAAAGTATTCTCAGATGTGGAGCTACTGGCATTAAGTACGCGTGATGAGGTCGAGTCGGCTATCGGTGTGAGTGGAATTGGGTCGTGGATGTTCTGGTAATTGCTGTATATAGCTGATATAATATAAAATATCCAATTTCAATTAACCTTCGGCTTAGATTTATCTCTAACTTCTAATTGCGGGACCGAATTCTATTTACATTCCTCTATTAAAGATTACAGTCTCAATGATGCTGCCGTTCTCGTCCTTTAGATTTTTGAACTTATTCTCCAATTTAGAAACTGAGATCTCTCGCTTTTGCGGAAATACACCGAGAGCAAATGGCAGCGCTAGGAAAGATGTTCCTAGAATGAGACCCAAATTCACTCCAGTCTCTACGAGCTTAGACATCTTAAGTCTACGCTGTAATCTGACAAGGATTAAGGGAGGTAAAACCATGATTGGAGTTGCATTAATTACTCTAGAAGCAGCTGTTTCGGCGACAGCATAGACCGCAGCTGTTTTTGATGTTCCCACCTCGTTCCCTTCCTTATCGAATACAGAGATGCCGTTGCGAATCTCCTCACCACGCATGAGAAATACGTTGACAACACCAGCCGACACTACTGCAGCAAACGGTACAAGACGACCTAGCACCAACCTGCTGCTTGCACTGAGGCTCCTTAGTCGTGGTACGAGGGCATTCAACCCCAAGGCTACTGAGCAAGATGCCGAGACCGCGAGAACATATGACGTCGCTAGCTGAGTTGTCGACAGAGGATGCGACTTGTTCGCATTGGCGGTATTCACGGCCACATTAAGGCTTTGGTTTGCAACCTGCCAAAACAGTGTGCCCATAGTACCCAACCCAGGTGTAAGCATTCCAACAGTCACGACCAAGTTTGACAGGACGTAGCATGACATTCGAAAAGGTAGCAGCACAGACTTGCCCGTGTCAGGATGTATCGTGGAATCTAGAACCTTTTTTGCACGCCAGAGTTCTGGGCTCATATCCTGGATGCTGCCAGCTTTATAAGCCGAGACAAGCTGTTTAGCTGAGGCAATATCTGAGGAAGTTACCAGCAGCATTCTAGGGTCAGAAACGTCTGCAGAATGCTTCACACGACCCCAATACGTCGACAAATCGTATCTAGAATCAGGAAGACTGCGAGACATATTCAAGAATATATCTATAGTTTTGTCTTCTAGATTAGTGCTGTAGAATCCTTCTTGAATCAGGTACGAAGAATCGCACAGTTACAGTTGGAGACCGATTGTGCGAATTTTTTTCAGTGCGGCTCATGGGTATTGTTCCCAACTTTACGGATCTACCTCAAGCTGTTCATTAACTCGTCATAATACGTCCAGTTTTCCTCTATTTTTTCGCAAGTGGCCAGTCCACAGCTCTGCATAGGACAGTGGAAAAGACAGGAAGTTATCTGTCTTGACATAGTAATAGGATACCAATATGTCATCTCTTGAAGAGTTCTCATGGACAGATATTGACCCAATTGCTCAAAATGATGGTCTGGAACCATTGGCCCCGATATCATACTCAGAGGAATATTCAAAGGCTTCGGCATACCTCCGAGCAGTAATTCGTGCAAAGGAACAGTCTGAACGTGTGCTAGCACTAACGAAAGACATAATCATGATGAACCCTGCTCATTATACTGTCTGGGCTTACCGAGCTAGCACGCTGCTAACCCTCAATTCAGATCTGTATGAAGAACTACTTTGGATCGACTCAGTAGCGGAAACTTTTTCAAAAAATTATCAGGTGTGGCACCACAGACAAATTATCATGTCTGCATATTGTGTAAGCATGGATGCAGCGGCTCTCAAAAAGATCGTAACACAGGAAAAGGAATTCATTTATTCAATGCTTGATAAGGACACCAAAAACTACCATGCTTGGGCTTATAGACAATGGGTCGTGAAAAAATTTGAAGCCTGGGATGGCGAGCCTGAATATACAAATGAGATGATTGTGGATGACGTAAAAAACAACTCAGCTTGGAATCACCGTTACTTTGCACTTTTTAGTACAGCCGAAGACGATGATGCGCTAATCGAAGAGGAGATACTTTTCGCAAAGGACCAGATCCTACTCGCTCCTCAGAATTTCAGTAGCTGGAACTATTTGCGAGGTGTTATGAAAAGGGGGAAACGAGATATCATAGACCTGGAAGAGTTTTGTTCATCACTCGTTACTCTTCCAGTGGACGGTGAAGAAACTATTATCCGGTCAAGCTGCGCTCTTGAATACTTAGGGGATATATACGCAAGCAAGCACGACGATAGAGCTTTGACAGCGTTCAGCCTTTTAGCTGACCAATTTGACACGATCAGACAGGGTTACTGGAACTACAAGAAGGTATTGTACAAGTAGCCAGCAAAAAAAATCGTTATTTCAAAAGATTAGATTAAATTAATTATCAACATAATAATCAGTCATTTATCTTCGTAAATTTAACTCCAACCCACTCCCAATTAATACACAAAGTCCAAAATTCTATTACTTTACATGCCCATACCTACAAAACAGAGAATTGCAATCATCAGCGCAAGCGTGGAAGATGCAGCATTAGATGATGATGATAACACTGACAACTCATCACTCCATCGCCGCCGCCGCCGCCAACTCTGTTCATCCTCATTCTGACTAACACCTGCATCCTCTGTCTCCTCCTCTTCATACGTCTTTGTTTGGTCATTTTTGAGCGACTCTCCTTGCGACTCAGTAGGAGCAATAATAATTGTACTGACTGGTCCCGAAACTGAATCTTTCAAAGGTGTTGATATATTAAATTTGTATATTGATTTTGCAAATGCTCGAAATAGCTCCGACGTTTTCTGCGATGATGCAATAAATGATGATAAAATGTCCTTTGACCTTGGAGGTTCTGGTAAGCTGTTCAGCGGCGGCTTATATACCCATAAACCTGAATCTGAGTGACTGGCACCTTGACAGAAGCCCAGCTTAAAACATATCTATTGTTTATTAGCAAATAATGGCTAAGAGAAGAGCGGCTTCCTACTTCCAAATAAATGCACTAACCGATTCAGGAAAACAGGCGCTTTCACAAAAACTTGTTGCCGTCTCAGACTGCGTCTCATGGACGAGGGAATTGTCATTATCCAGTCTACAACTCATAAAATCGTCCCCCAAAGAACAAGCTACCAACTTCTCCTTTGGGGAGTCTGACGCGTCTGGCAAAAACTCAAGATGCACTGGACGCGAAGATTTGAATGAAAACGGTATGCGAACGAGTAAATCTAACGGAGACGAATACGATGGCGACGCTGAGTGTATTCGCCGCGAAGCGTCCGTTTCCGAATCTCCAGCGAAAAAAAGTGAAGGTCTAGCTGCACATATGGAGGCGACGCACAGAGACAACGCGAGGAAGAACAGACCATACTGATGGATGATCATTTGCTAGTATGCAATTTAGCAGAATTATCTGCCAGCGGTAACATAGATCAATCAAATGAGATACAAAATTAAGTTGGTTATCCGTTTAACACCAGGAATAAATGTTCTATGAACGTGAAAAAAATTTGAAAAATTTGAAGTAAATATAGCAATACCGAAGACCAAGAAGATATGGAGAAAGTGGTGATGGCGCACCGATAACGCCGATTACCCGCTCGTGTTAGCGTTATCTACTTACTTTACGTGCTTTCTCATTCGTTACTACGACCTCTTTCTCGTAATCGTTTCTCGTAATCGCAATCTTCGCTGGCCTAGCATTTAGAGTCGATGTCGTATTTCTTCTATTGCTCTGACTGCATTTTGAATTACTTCTTTCAGTAGATTGGAGAACTGTTTTATCAGTTTCCACCACCTCACCGGCCAAGCTCCACATATTCCTTGCAAGGATACATATACGCCAACCTAAAAGATAATACGAAACCGTAGTGCTATCGCTCTACCCGATACCAGCCCGTTTTACCATACGTTTTAGCATTCCTCATTAGTGATGTCGCCTAGTCGTAAAATATGCTGTCATATACTATTGCCTGCTAAGAAGTACCCGGTCAAATGCTTAAACGCCTGTTAGTTAAAATTCTTCTTTTTATTACCCTGTCATGCGAAGCAGTACTTGCACGTGATAAGTATGTTCTCTGCCATTAGTCAGCAATTATGTAAGACTAAATATTTTTTAATTCGCGGGTTCAATACACCGTCACCTTCTCAGCACCCAACCGAATCGGCATCATCTCTGCAATACAATGTTCATCCAGTTGCATTTATTTGTACTGTTAATTTCCTCGGTTGTGACACAGGCACTTTTTGCGGATGAAGCTTTCACGATTGATTGGCATCGCGAACATATTGGTATTCTTCACGACCCACTGGCGACTTCGATAGATGCGTTTTACTCTGCTGTTTACACATCGTCACATGTTTTGGCTGGCTTGAATACCATTAATGGCGACCTTGTCTGGCGCCATCATTTTACTTGTCCCGAAGAAAAGTGGGGCAATGCAAGCCTTCTTTCCAGAATGGACGAATTAGGTTTGATCCACGCTTCATCGTGTGGTGGAACTACTCGACTTGCCGCGTATGTTCAAGCCAGTGGATACTTGATCTGGGAATCTTTTCTTGAAGGCGAAGTCGTTGTCATGGATGTTGTCCCCCCTGGCGATATATACGTTGCTCTAAAGAATGGAAAGATATTCATGCTCAAGCATGCTACTGGCGCTGTAATTTGGGAGACTACGACAGGTGGAGTTCCCATTAGTCTTGTTGGACTCAAACCAGGCACAATGGCGCTGATTTCAAAAGCGGGACCGAAGATTTTGTACTCATACCTGGATCCTGCCAGTGGACAAGAGCTAGTATCGGGAATGATAGTAGAAAATGCGGATCGAGTTGCTCCTGTCGCGAGAGTATCATTGCCCGTATATGATCGTGGCTATCTACCATTCACCAAGCACAATAGGCTCTACGTGGCGCGACTTGATGTCGTTAATAGAAATGTAGAAATTGATGACATCTCGCCATTACCAACTGCCGGGCCTTTCAAAACATTCGCAGTGACGTCCTCCAATGTTCCACCATATGTGGCAGTCACATTTACGTCGCCAGGAAAGCAATGGATCGAAAGTTACATTGTGCACGGCGATACTGGCTATTTGGAGCGCATGATTGAATATTATGCTACTCCAGATGCAATTCTTTCCATTGCTGGGCCGACCATTGCCGAGTTGAAGGGATCGACGATAATAATGCACGCTGTACCTCCACATCGAGCTGACGTAGTGCGTATGGTGTCGACGGAGCTAGATCTTCAGAACAAGCCAGTTTCCTTCGTTTATTGTGAACATGTCCAAGCAAGGTCGAAGAGAGAGATGCTTACTCCTATTCCAAGCTGTATTATCGGTCTAAGTACCGGTGAAATGCTTTTCTTGGAAGATAGCAAAGAAGTGTGGCGTCGAGACGAGAGCATGTCAGACATTGCCGATGTTGTCATTGTTGATCTTGAAGCAGATGGGCAGATGGTGGCTTTGGGACAAGTGCTATTTGAGGAACATGCCAACCCAATACAAGCCTATGCGCATCGGGTGAAGCGTCACACACAGGCTCTGAAACTTCTTCCTGGATATGTGTATACCTTTATCCAGCGGTTTTTAACGGGAGATTATGAATCAATCCCTGTGTATGCCAATTCAACTGTAACTGATACTTTTGGCTTCAGGAAATTTATCGTGCTTGCTACCTCTTCTGGATCTCTTATAGCGCTTGATTCTGCAAATCAGGGTGCTATATCTTGGCGAATCGACGCTGTAGTGGCTCCCGGTCAGGTAGTAGGACTGATGGCGTCGGACAAGCATGGAATTTACTATGTTGTTGAGAAATCGGGCATAATGAGGCCGTTTAATGCTTTTGAAGGAAAACTTCTTCCGACTATTACATTCGGAATAGAAGACAAGCAATCTATTGAATCGTTGATTCTGTTTTCTGCTCAGGATGTGTCTTATCAAGCTGCATGGACCTCCTCTGGATTATCTTTCTTCGGCCCCACTCCACCAAATACAACTTACTTTGTCAAGAAGGAAGATAACTCACTGCAAGGCTACCTATCTACTGGAGTGGCTACTTGGAAGTTTTCTCCTCCAAATGCACGTATTGTTGGCATTGCTACTCGTCATCCAGAAGATCATACGGTCTCTGTCGGCCGCGTCCTCGGCGATCGTTCGGTCCTTTACAAATACCTTAATCCTAATCTCATTGCTGTTGCATCCGTTGATACTAAGTCAGCTACCATTACAATTCTGGATAGTGTCACTGGCAGAATCTTGTACACCGCTTTCCACATCGATGAGCAGATTGACGATAGTCTGGGAATACAGATTGCAGTGGCAGAACACTGGGTTGTCTATTCTTACTACTCGTTTCTGCCCACACCCTCAGAAAAGATTGTTGTACTGGATTTGTACGATTCAGAGATGAAGGATGTGAAATATTCAACACAGTCATATTCCGTATTTGATGAGCGGCCATTACCGTATGTGCAATCACAGAGCTATATTTTCCCAGAACACATTACCTCTCTCGCAATCTCTCGATCACGATTTGGGATCACAAGTCGAGACGTTCTGGCGACGCTTGCTAGCAATCAGGTTGTTTCGCTACCGAAGCGACTACTGGACGCACGACGACCGGTGGCCAGGGATCCTACCGCAGAGGAACGTGAGGAGGGACTTCTCAGATATGAGCCCCTTCTGATAGGCGATGATAGACGGTTTTTTCTCTCGCATTTTCGAAGAGTAGTCCTAGAAAAGCCTGCAGTTATCTGCGCGCCTTCCTTTTTAGAGAGCACTATTTTGGTGTTTGTACATGGCTTAGATTTATACTTCACGAGGATCACACCTAGTCAGCCATTTGACCTCTTGTCGAAGAGTTTTAACAAGGGTCAGCTTCTGTTGACGATTGTCTGCCTGCTTGTTGGCGTCAAGGTTGCTGGTCCAATGGTGAAGCGAAAGCAGCTCAATATGAAATGGGGTGCCTCGGCTTGATTTATGGTGTATATATATTACTGTGCACGTGCGTAACTAGAGAGTTGATTTAGTTACCCTCCTTACTCGATATCTAATCATAAACACCGATTTATCTAAACTTCGCTCTCGTGTTTCTACAAACCGGTGTCAACAATAGAGGCCGACACATTAGTTCAGGCCAAATATGTCAGTGGTCGAGCTTACGATTTGATGAGTAACGCGAATGTAGATTATCGTTAGCCAATGCAAGACAACAACCCTTACCCCGCTTCATGAAGGCATACGCTCAGCAGCCTGTGGAACAGAGATGTTGTAGCATGCCTAAATTTCATTCACATTCTAAACGGGTACCGCGAGAGTGATGTGACTCGCTCCATCCGGTCGAGTTATTGCTCGTCCATTTTTACAGATGTTTTTTTGTTATATCGAATATCGTTATATCGAGAGTTGATCGTATAAGTCAACGTCTGTAATTACAAAGTAAAACCTTTTCTCTATCTAATTTTCTTTTTTGGGGAGGGTGTCCATTTTCCCCTTTTTGTCGTATCCCAAGTAAAGCCACAGCACGACGAACATAAGCCAACCGACAATGACCGTGTAGATAGATGCGATGTAAACCCAAGCGTTTGAAATATCAAAACTGCGTGAGAATTCATTGTGAGCAAAATGTCGCACTGTGACCTGCTGCTTATCCTCGACAAATGACAAACCCGATCTTTTATAGTTGGTATGGAAGGTGAAAACACCATGCTGGTCCGGTAGCTTGAAACGTGTGCTATATACTGTTTCCTGAGCAAATTTTGTTCGTGATCTCGACAAAGTAACGCGATAATATGGATCAAGCATCGTTACTTCTAGTTGCACATCCGAAGCAACAAAAGGCTTCCAACTATCGCCAGCCCATTCACTTAGTGAGACATTGTAGTCCACTTCCTCTTCCACTCTATAGATGCCAGGATTGACTTTGGTCGCATTCGACGGCGAGTAATGAGAGACATTATTTATTTTGATGACACCCCTTTCCTGGAACGTCCACAAAGCAAGATCGGACACAAACTGACGATTGCCATTTTTCTCGCCATGTACAGCGATATCAAAGAAAGCATCGCTGAACATGTCGACACTACATGACACTGCGACACGCGCATTATTCCGAGATTGCAGTCCCGAGACAAGAAAACTTTGTGTACCAGCTGCAAATGGATTCTCAGAGCCACCAACTTCTTCTAGAATATCATATGTATAACCAGTCCTACTTCCTCGAAGTATTGGGACGAGTTGAGCTCGATTTCCAAGAGTTGCGGCAGTTCCTTTGTAAACAATCTTCTGTTGCTTGACGTCGGTGACGTAGGAGTTAACAATACTTGGAGAAGGATATAGAACAGCCGTGTCATGCTTCTTTACATCTCCATCTATATATCCAAAGTGATCAATGTAAGCATTTCCGCGAATTGGAAGCATGATATCTAGCTGACTGGCGAAGTCGCGGACAGAAGGTGGGATAGATGTCTGCGACACCATTAACAAGAGATCTCCTCCTGCATCGACAAATTCTAAGAGACGTGCCGCGGAGAGTGATGCTCCAAACTTTGACGTGGCAGGAGGAAAGATAATCGCATGATCATATTTGCGGTCTGAATAATCGAAAAAGCTAAACTCTGGCGAGGGAGAGTGGAAGGAGAGTTCATATCCACGATCTGCTCGACGTTAGTATCATCAGATAGACTAATCAAGCATTCTAATACCAATTTCTGGACATTATAGAGCTAATTGATAAGGAACTATAACTACCATTCAAATCAGAGAAAAAGCCTGAAAAAGACGATTGGTTGTAGTTCGAATCAAGGAGGACCGCTGTACGTGCGCCGGTCGTCGATTTAGCGATAACGCTGCTCCATTGGAGATTGCAAAAGAATATAACGGTCAATACAATTCGTAAGCTGAGCATCGCGTTGTTCAATAGTTGCTTGCACTTAATTCAAGACAATGTAGCACAGATCGTCGGTGATGTTAGAAAGTAGAGTTGTGCAACGGAAGTTTGATTATCGCGGCTTCCACCAGTTCACGGAATTTTGCGTTCCAAAAATACAGTTCACGCTCACAATGAAATAACTAGCTTACGAACACGTCTAATATCTAAGTTCTCTCATAGCAAATTGCTCTAGAAATTTTGAATTTCCTTAATTTTGATCTTTTTAAAATATTGTGCTTGGTAATTGGTGGCGTCTGACCACTAAAAAGGGGATCGCAATCAACATAGACCATTATTTATTAACACGTATACAAGATGGCCAATCGATACGATTTTCCTTGTTCTACAACAAATTCGAATTCGTACTCAACTGAAATTATATACTGCTGAGCTAGTAATACGTCCGCCAGGTATTGACTGTTTTGCTTAATTGGTCACCCACTATTACATTGGCACTAGCATATTCAAAAAGTCCGAGAAGATACTGGCAAGGTCTTCAGTCTTCTTGAACTAAAACCTGATATTCGATCGACTATGTCGATATGAGCATGGGAAAGATCGCCCTTAAATAACTTCGACTGAATCCAAACAGCCTAGATACGTAACCACAGAGCACTCTGAAGTAAAAAGAAAAAGCTCTCGGGAATCAGAATTGTTTGACATCACTAGCCTTCCATATTTTCAATACAGATAACCATTCATAAACTGAACGACTATCTGCATTCTTCCAACGGTATAGGCGTTAAGACAGTCATTTCACTCTAACCAGGAAAAGACATTCATCAATTCGTATTTATTTATGAAATCTAAGAAGATATCATCGCAAATGATGAACAACACGGAAAGATCCTGGTGCCGCACAAAGAAAAAAAAAAGAAAATAGTCTTCAGTTTGCAAAATATATTATCTTCGAAGTTGCGCAAATGTATATACATTTATGCTGTAATTACTGAAGTGGTAAAGTTTCAAACAATAAGCGCGGTGAACAAAAACTCCACGGCCAAAATTACATAAGTCGTTCTGCTTTTATATCAAACGAAAACTAGTTGCCACATATCTTTGATTCCTTCGTTATTCATAATCCAATATCTATTAACAGGATTACTTTCTCATAATTTTTAGTGAGATCGTTTTTTATTCTGTCGCGCATATAATCTAGCATTCGCGGTAGTAGTTATTGCATACTGCTTGGTTACATCCGATCGCGGAGGTTGGTAGTTTGATGTCTTCAAGACAAACATCTCTTACTCAAAGCAGAAGAATATCGCACTCTGTTGAAGAGGGGGGGAAGAAGCTCAACAATAGCAGTAATATGGATGATAATAGTGGTGCGACAGTGTCAAATAATACAAACTTTCAGAACACACGAACAAACGAAGATGCGAAGGATGGCAAACCTAACTCGGATGGAAAGCCGGACAGCAATTTGCGGGGCCTAAGTAATGGAAAAATTAATCACGGAATAGCGAATGAGACTACTCAGTCGCGCTTTCGTGGTACTCCTGGTTTCCGTAGCATATCAGAGAGTATAGTGTTCTGACTAAGTAAATTTGTAGAAATGGGTGCTGACTGTTTTTGATTTAGGTATATCGCGAAAATCTTTCACTGAGGTCAAACCTATACATGCGCCTAGGAAACCTTTCGCACCTAGTGGAATTAAGGGCTTTCGACAAGGTCTTAAAGTAGTATCGTTGCATCGTTCGGCTGGTCGCTCGTCAAATTATCATCGTGATAGCTTCACCGTTCAAACCCCAGCAAAGAAGCCTTTCACAAATGAGCAAATTTACGGCGGTAACGAGAGGTACGTATGGCATCTGTCTATTTTGAAGATAATTCTAACTTGCGGCCTTTAGTATTTTAGACATAATAGGTGGTGGCCCTCTCTACGTGAAGGTCCCAGGATCGCAGCATTCTCGTCAAGTAAGCGGATACAGACAGATTTCTCAAGTAGTCACTCCAAGTTTTTCTGCTGGAAGTTCTACTCGACCAGTGAGAGTTTCTCTGCCACATCATAAGGCTAAAGTTGTACATCCCTCGAAGAAAGATATTCAAAGCAAGGCTGAACTAAACGATTTTCAGAAGAAGTCTATAGATGATCTTGATCTGGAAACGAGTTTTCGGAGTTCCAAGCAAGTTGCAGGAGGCAGTCAGCCATTCAAATTACAAGATAACTCTAGCTCTAGGCAACAAAACAATAAAGGTTTGCCGGTCACTCGGCAGAACTTTATTGCTAGTCAAGATACAAATAGTTCAGCGGATGCACCACACAATGCTCGGTCAAATGTACAGATAGGCATAGTGTCAGAAAGAACCGCTATTGGTGATACAGTATCTCAATCGACTAAAGGTAGTTTTTCAGCAGACAATAGAAAGTCGTATAGCAGTAATACGGACAAGGTTGTCATTGCAAACAGCTCTAATCAGAAGTCAGGCCGTGACCGTCTTGGTCCGCAGAAAGTGGGAGACGCAAAACTCGAAAATGGCATTAATACTCGTAACTCTGCTACTGGCAAGGAAAGAGACTATGACAACTGGAGACCGCTAAACAAAGAATCAGTAGTGACAGCAGGCGCTCCTTCTGAGAGCGTGATTGTCCAAGGTGCTAATGAGGGCTTTACATTAAATACGGTCGAGGATTCCTTCAATTTCTCAACTGTTAATGCAGATGATACTACTTTCACAATCAATGACGAGCAAATTTCGTCACCTGCAACCGACATGAGTGCAAATGCAGAAAGTAACTTGGATATTGTAGTTATGAAGACTGCAGGTATGGATTTATTTCAAGAAGATGCGGACCAGGTACGCGTTTGCCTACCGCCCGCGTCTGTGTATCAATCAATGGATGATTCGACACTAAGCGGGTCTGTTCGAAAGAATACCAAAAATGTAAGTCACGTTACACGTTCTATGAATTCTCTCGTTGTATCGTCGCCTGGCCCAGCACGCTCATCTCCTTCGTCTTCACCGTCTTCGATGAAGTTAAGACTTTCGCGATCTACCCCAACCACTGTGATGCATCAACCGAGGCCGACCAAAGTGTTGAGTTTTTCGGACATAGAACCAAATGTCGATATTCCATTATCAGATGAGCAAGTGACCGATGGATATGTCAGTAGTAATGTTTATGTTTCTCATAAGCTAGCAAATTCTGCGTACGAATCTCAGAATCTGCTGGCAAATGAAGCTTACGAATCTCAGAATCTGACAGCATCGCGGCAATTTAATGGTCAACCTGCGTATGTACCGACAATCAATGGTCGCATGCCGCAGATTCCGTTCTCCGCTCCAATGATGATGCCAACTGGATCGGTTATGCCTCTGGTTACGGCGTCTCCGCAGCCTTCTAATGTAGCGGCAAGTGCCATGGCTACAAATACGGCGATTGCACAAGAAAGCAATGGCATGTTTTATTACTATAACCCTTTTCCCTACTATCAGTACTACAACGGAGCTTCATCTCCTCAAACCCAGCCACAAGGTGTTGTTCTTCCGGTAGTTCCTCCAAACAACATTCGACCAGTGGATAATAGAATGTATTACTATTCACAGCCGCAATCGCAGCTGTCTCAGCCTACTTCTTATTATCAATCTTAACATATTCGCTCGCATATGCTCTATTAATCGTTATCCATAATGAGATAGCGATCAATGGGCCTTACTTCTGGCATCAATTATTGGACCCCGCGATATATTAGACGCCAAAAAAAGTTTTGATACAAAAGAATGCTCATCTTTTTCTCGCATATTCTTTACGTAATGTTGATGACATATTGATTAGCATTTCTTTTATTAGGTTTTGCTTTGGTCATTCTTCCAAACTCATAAAATTTGTTTATCATATTCATATATTCATATATTCATATTGTGTAATCTTTTTGATATTCGACAGTTTTTATCCTGTCTATACAAATGATCACTCTTGCCTCATACAACGAACAAATGACGAACTGTACTGTACATCTCATGGTTGAAACCGTAAAGTTGGAGTAGCATTTAGTGACAGGCTAACAGCTGCTTTGAGAAATATGTAGTCTCTATTCAAGCATGTATTTTTTGCTGAATATGCTGCCATTATTGTAAGTAATGGGTTACGCGCTCGTCCATTTTTAGAGTTTTTTCGTTATATCGAGTACCATTATATCGACAGTTGATCGTATTACCCTCCTTACTCGATATCTAATCATAAACACCGATT
>JAKTSW010000070.1:0-73531 GCA_030580435.1 Babjevia anomala
TGTTTCATCCATGTTGTAAATATTGGATTTATCGATTTTAAATTGCTTAATCGTTCGTTCAACCTCATCAAACCACGTGTTTAACGCGTCTTTCGTTGTTCAATCCATTCTATTGACTTCTATTCGTTGTCCAATAACAGATTTAATATGAGGATGACGTTTGACAAACCGTGGAACCCAATCTTGGCCAATTGAGTTTTTGTTATCTGAAGATACTATGGAGGACTTCCCACTCCCGTCGCGTGTAGTCTTGACTTCACGAGCTAATTCCCGCAGCAATGCGTAAGTTATAGAATATCCGCCTCTAGTAAGCTGTTGAATATACTTTGACAATTTGTTTTCTTCCACTTGTGTTAACAGGTATAATCCGAGCAGTCTGACGCAACGGGTTGCCTTTCAGTCTCCGGTAAAGAGTTGTCTTGCTGATTTCCAAGTGACGCGCAGCCTCGCTCGCAGAGTTATATTTAGAAGATTTAATTCCTTCTAATGCCTCAGTAATCAAAGTTTAATTCAACGTGTATTTATGCAACCCAAGAACCAGGCAACAGTCATCTTATGGGCCGGGAACCTCAGATTTCGGATCTCCTATTTTAACGACAAACATAACGTTATTCCAGGCACTGACAAATTGGTTCAGCGAGCTAAAAAGAACGCACTCATCGAAGTAATTGAGCAAGCAACATTATTCGCAGGAAATCGAAAGGAACAGGGCTAGAAGGCCATTTTTAACAGCAATATGGACAAGACGACATCCAACAAGACAAGGGTTATTGGAAGTAATTGCTTAGTTCTATGGTCTGGGCAGAGGATTCAAAAGATGACCGTTGGCCCAATTTCAGTAGCACTAGGAAGCAGAGGTTATCATTTGAGGTATTGACGAACGCAGTGGAAAGAGTATAGATTTCACAGGCGAGAAGAGGACAAAGGTGAAGAGGAGCATGAGAATCTGAGCAGGAAGGTTGAACACCAGTTGTTGCAATTAGCATTAAGTCGTTAGATCACGAATTGAAGGACCACCAATACAAGAGCATGGTAATCAGCGGGTGAAAAGCTTTAGAGGTTACAAGAAGGTAGCAGATGGGCGAATGCCGAAAATCACGTGTCCAAATTGTCAAAAGTCATTAAGGTAGCGAGGTTGATGGTCATACAAAAGGCTCACAAGATTCGTCAGCATAGTATTGCCAAGTCAATTCAGAAGAAAAAGTGGAAGCAATACCGAGTTAGTCATTGATAGACAATCAAGGAGAACCTACCCTGATGACTTGTAATATCAGACACCAACACGTATCGGTTGAGTTTGATCCAACACAAAGTTGAAGGGACGATCAATTGCGCAGGCAACATACTCTCATATCAGCAGATCCGGGTCACATGAAGCAGGTCAAGAGCATGGTTCGGGGGTTGAGTTGGTTACCGAGAGGCAGCAGCGCTTGACGGAGGCTTTGTTGACCTTGAAGTTGCATCCCAGCACGGGGAGACCTGATTGCTGAGGATTTGTTCAAAGAGAATTGAGGGAGCATCTTGTCAGAAAAGAAGGGGACCGGCCAGTTCAGTGAAGAGAAGCCACAGGCAAATACGAGCGGAGAATAGAACAGCTTAACAGTTACTGATATTGATACACTTAACAGGTGGCCAAGCGGCCATAGGAATACTGGCAATGGGGGAATACGGAACATATTCATCGATAGAGGTTTGATGTTGTTTATGACGACATATCACATAGGGCATGAGTTGCCGAAAAGACCCAGTTAATCTAGCGAGTTTTAACCAAGCTTGTGGAAGAGTTAATATATTATTTGTGGGGTACACTTTGGGAGATCTTACAAGTAGTAGAGATAGGTTGGTCGAGTAAAGTCCGTTTAAATGGGGCAACGGAAAAGACAAGAAAGAGATATAGGAAATGCAGCCCAGCCAATTCCGGCATAAACGGTACCAGAGAAGAAGAGGAGGAAAGGTTGATCTAGAGCAGGATGCAAGACCTCCTGACCACGAATATCAGAGGAAATGAGGAAGATCATACAGCGCGAGAATTTTTATCACAGCATGGATAACAATGCTCACTACGAATCGCCCAACCAGCGAAAGCTCCAAGCTCCAATGCCTGCATTTGGCTCATTGCAAACTTGGAATATGCTATTTTTCAGTTTAAATAGTGCAAAAAGGTGTGAAAAGTGGATATAATGTACGTGACTATGACAGATGTATTTAAACAAATGGAGTGATTCAATTGCAAATCGCTCCATCCGGTCGAGTTATCGCTCGTCCATTTTTACAGAGTTTTTTCGTTATATCGAATATCGTCATATCGAGATTTGACTGTAGGGTTTGATAAGAGCTCTTTAATGAGCGAAGTCAGGGTTGGGGTTGTTAAGCGCCTACGACCGCGGGGGGAACAACTGTTTTTGCCATAACATAGACAAAATGCTCATCAAGCATGTGGAGGTTTCAGAAACAAACATGAGGGATATGAGTTGCATAACCCGATATAGATAAGAATTAGCTTAATAGGCTTTGATACATAGGATTTATTGTGTAGGCTTTAAGGTTTTAATGTGGACTTGTTAGAGACATAGCGGAAAACCGTCTCTGGGCCGAATATTTTGGTTCTCTTCATGCATTAGCGCCATGTTTTGATGTCGATTTATAATCCCTAACTCGATCGATGAAGCCATTATTTTCTCTGAACCACTCAGCATTTATGGGTGCAAAGCGGGCATTCTTATGTTGGAGGTAATACGCATTTGCTTTAGATATAAAGCCCTGTAACATTTAAAATATTGAATATTTTATTATAATCTTATATCTTTTCATTTGCATCTTAAACCTTTGATTATGACGGTTACCTCGAATTCATATCAAAATTTATCTCGTCCGGCTTCTATAGCTGAAGTTTTGCGAGAAACGTCATTCAAAATTAATGACTTGACGATTAAGGGATTTATTTCTACGGAGGAAGTAGTTAATTATCTGTCTGTACCTTTTGCAACTATTCCTGCCCGGTGGCGACAGTCAAAGCTACTGGATCCGACTTTGCAAAAAGGCACTATTTCGGCGACTGCGTATGGTTATAGAGCACCACAAAGTATTGATGAGCTCCATGATTTAATGTCTCATTTGGTTGAGAGACCTTCCAACAGAGATCCATATAGTGAACATAATTGTCTGCAATTGAATATTTATGCTCCAGCAAATTATGAGCATTTCAATGTAGAAACTCTACCTAGACTTCCTATTCTCGTGCGGGTTCACGGAGGAGGTTTGAACCATGGAGAGAATTCTGAATGTGGTAATATTTTTCTGTTACCTTTTTTTTTTTTAAGATCTCTAAATTAGAACATGCAGATGGTAATAGACTTGTGAAACGCTCAATGGATTTGAAAAGACCTATTATTCTTGTCACTATTAATTATCGGGTCAACTGCTTGGGATTCTTTGGTTCGGATGAACTCAAACGAGAGGCTGAAGAGGATGGGGAAACGTATAGTCCTAACCTTGGACTTTTGGATCAAAGAAATGCCTTTTTATGGGTTTGTGCACAGTGGAGTCCTTACTCGGATACTTACTTTAATTGACGATTGTTCTGACATAGTATACATATAGATTAACAAAAATGCACACTATTTTGGTGGCGATGTTAGTCGTATAACTGCAATGGGGGAATCTGCGGGGGCGATGTCGCTTATGGCGCATACGCAAAGTGATATACCTCTATTCCGACAAATGATAGTTCAGTCTACACCGTTAATTACTTTGAATAGTCCTGACATTGCCCAAGCTGGCTTTGATGAGCTGCTATCCGAAGTGGGAGTAGATCAATCTGCAACTGATGCCGAGAAGCTTGGCGCATTACGAGATTTGACTACAGAACAGATTATTTCCTTATGGGCCGACAGAAGTGTAAAGCCATTTTTTGACAACGGTGTGGTGTTCCAATCTCCAAATGAAGTCATTCGACCTCTGTGTACATGGCTGAAAGGTGCTATATTTGGATACTGTGATCAGGAAGCTTCTTTATTCATCCTTCCGCTTAAGACCATTACCAAGGAAGTATTGTGCAAAATAATATCGCAAGATTTTCCTGAATATGCTTCGTTGATAGCGCAGTCATATGTGTCCACTTCAGCCGAAGTTGATCAGTTCAACTCTTTGGTGAAGCTGCTGAGTGATTTTGCATTCGCAATGCCAGCACGAAAATACGCTGAAGAAACATCGCACTTAGTTGATAGAACGTTTCTCTACCAATTCGATGAGACAGATAAGGGTGAAAATAGTTTGCTGAAAGGCTATTCTTGGCATGCAATTGACGTACCGTTTACCTTTTACACCAATGTCGTTTCTGGATCTGATGCTTGCACCAGCTACAAACAGACTGCGGACGATGTCTCAGAGACCTTCATAGCGTTCACGTATGGTCAAGATCCTTGGGAGCGGTATGGAGAGGGAGATAATTCTCCATCTCTTGTATTTGGAGGTGAAAAAGGCCGACAGATTAAATATTTGCAAGATAAGCTTCAATCCAGATGGAAGCACTGGGAGGTTTTATATGATAACGAGAAGATACTAAATTATGTAATTAGACAAGGTCTACGAGCTATGCATCACGCTGGTAACCTTGAACTCGTCTAATTATTATACATCTTATACATTTTATATTCGATAACAATTTGGTAAATGTTAGCGCAAATATGATATTGGAAGATACGAATTAAGTATTTGCAAATTATGTTACTATCTTCAAAAAGTGTTTGGGCTTGGTAACGCTATTTTTTTATTTTTTTGTAGTAACTATGTCCTATGCATAAACTTGAAAGGTTTCTAGAACATAGTTAGTTGTACGCGATGGAACATGCCGAATAAGTGACCGTAACGAGGCTTCTCAGTCCGCGCATCTATTCCGTGTGATGAATACGCTGGTTTCGTCGCAGCCTGTCATCCATCTTTATATTTCTTGTCTAAGAAAAAATTGGTTTAGGTGCTATCAATCATGCCAGCAACGCTATACTTCTACTACAGAATCTCGATATAACGATATTCGATATAACGAAAACACACTGTAAAAATGGACGAGCGATAACTCGACCGGAGTGGAGTGAATCACTCCACTTATTTAAATACTTCTGTCACTGACTCAAGACAAAACCGAGCAGGACGCTCATCATTCTCGCGGTACTCGTTTAGAATGTGAATGAAATTTAGGCATGCTAGACCATCTCTGTTCCACAGCCTGCTTCTGCCAAGAAAGCAATGCTTGTTTTGGCATTCGAGAAGTCCATGGACTGGTTGCGTTTGAGCGTGAACAGGAAACGTCATAGTTAGCTATCGAGTAAGGAGGGTAATATATTATACATAACGAAAATTCATTGCCTGATCGAGACTTGACTGTAGTTTCCGTCTCTGCACTGCATAATCCAGCCTGACCTTCGCTTCGAACTGAGTACTAAGCCCTGAACCTCTTACCATCACTTGTAATATCATCTTGCACCTCACCAGGGCCCTCAACTCTTTCCACTCCCTCTCCGTCGTCTTGATTGTGCTGAATTCTCAGGTTACCTACATCCTTTCACAACAATAGGTTACTTTAATGGAGAGCATATGCCTGAACCGGATAAATAATTCCTCCGACCCACCCGATCTGACCTTTCTATTCCCTCCGCTGCGGGCTGTACAGTCAGAACTCTCTCACACTTGCTTCTCTTGACTTTACATGGCACGTAATCGGCGACTCGGGATAACAGTCAAGCCCGGCGAGTATAACCACCCGTCGTCCGTGCTGACTGTAGTTCTATCCCAAGATCCGCTAAGTCTTGCATTGGCCATCGGCGGAGATGCGGATTACTTTGTACTCCTAGATGCCGGATCGGGACAACCAGAGACCCGCCGACATCCGGAAAGCTTTAGTATCGCGAATCCCGATTCATGAAGCAAGGCTTCATACGGAGTGAAATTCTCTGGCAGCCGATTCAGACTATTGTAGAGTGAGAGGCATACGGACCTTGGCTAGGACAGAAAGATCATTGGCCAACACGGCTTCGGTTGGCTCATCAAAATTCCTAGGGCAGTGTCTAGGATGCAACGGCTTCAGAGTTTGATTTGATTATCGAACAAAGTATGCACTTTTGATGTACATGCTGACTCGGAACATTCTGTTCCCACCGCCGAGGCCTATTTTGGAAAAAATATAAAAATAAAGATTGCTCGCTGTGTCTCCAGCCTTCACTTTTCGGAATTGACTAACGGTTATCTGGTTCGATTTCTCTCATTAAGTGCTCTGGAACTACCGCCAAATTTGGTGCAGATATCTACTATGGCTTCTGCGATCCTTATTCTTCTTAACGCGCTTCTTGTGGTGTCGACGTATGCAGCGTCGATCTAGCGAATAAGCCCTCAACCATCCTCACTAACTCGTTGCAGAGTCCCCTGGACGCGGTAAAGTTCGATTTCATCAATGGGACAAGTTACCAGTGGTGGTATTTCGACGTAGTGAGCTACGATCTGCAGTCGTCGATTACCTTTACATTCTACATCGGCTCGTTCATGGTACCGAATAATAACACCTCCGAAATACCCACGTATGTCGGAGTGGATGGAAAACTTCCTAATGGCCAATTATTTTCCATTCCAGTAATCCCGGTGACAGATATCACCATCAACACCGTTGGTCAGGGCTCCTCTTCTCTGTGGGAAGGACCGGCGTCTAGCTGCAGCTGGACCGGGTCTCCAGACCTTTCCGTGTACGAGATCACGATCGCGGCTCCAGAATATGGTATTCAGGGGAGCATCATACTGAACTCAGTAAGAAATCTTCCCTTCCACGATGGTTATGTGGACGCAGCTAGATTCTGACATTGCCTCTAGGTATCCCCAGCTGCATACCCCGACAACCCCGCTTCGCAACAATTCTACAACGTGAGTGAGATTGTGGCTGACAACTTCGGTTGGGCTAATGCCATTCCGGGTGCACAGGCACTTGTCGACGTGACGGTCAATAACAGCCGGATCGCTTTTCAAGGCAGTGGATACCATGATACGGTAAGTAAACGAAGCATCTCAAGTCAATCGTGGGGCAAAAAAAGAACAAAACATTAATTCCGTACTGTTCTAGAATTGGGGAACGATTCCCATGGCAGGTTTTCTTGAGGTCGAATATTGGGGTCACGCCCAGGTGGGCGACTGGAGCATTGTGTTCTGGTTAACTCAACCACAGTCTGGGGAGACATTCAGTCATATCTATATCGCAGACGGTCCTACTCCACTCATCCTCGGTGATGTGACTATCACCCCTATGACGGAAAGCGGCTATCCAAATGGCACAATCTCGCTCGGCATTGATGCCGGTTTTGATGGTCGATACGAATTCACCCTGTTCCCGGAATTCATTACCGCTAGTACGGCCCCTGTGTATACACGATGGATTGGGAAAATGGAAGGGGGTCTAGTTGGAGGAGAGAACCAAACTGGAGTTGTCTTATGGGAACACTTTAACTTTGGAGTGTAACAAGGAGATCAGACAAAGAGGTTCACTCCTAAAGTCGTCGGGAAGATGCACTGCAGAGAAGGAACTGGAAACTGTACTATTGATATATTTACTGTACTTACTGCTCTGGAGGGAGGGACCTCCTTCTCTTCTCTCTTTACCTCTGTATTCTCTTGAATACAGTACTTCTTGCAAGCGTCACTTCGTGAGACACCCTTTGAAGAGCTGTCACATGTAGAGTACTGTCAGGGCACGTGTTCGTTGGGGCACTTGTTCAAAGCCTTAAAAGGCTGAGTGCTCCTTAGACCCCTTCTCTCTTTGTAGACAACTTTGCAATATAGTTAACTAGTTTGACCTTGATCGACCGTTCCCATGACATTATGTCTACCAATTACCCTCCAAACTGAGGATATACCATTTCAACAAGTGGTTATTCCTTCGATTGATCGACTGACCTCGTCGTCGCCCTCAAAACACGCAAAACACGTCAAAACACGTCAAAGACACGCGAAAGTAAATAAATCGAACAAATCGAACAACACAACCGTAATAGGAGACACAGCACCACCGGCACGCCCCCGGAGAGCGGACGAGGACTTTGCAGTACTTTCTACAGCTCTGGTTTCTGTACAGAGCTTTACTCACGCCTTTCAGAACCAACCAGCGGCACTATTGACCGAAATCCACGCTCTCTGGGATGGCGCAGCTAGCCTCACTACTGAAAAGAACTCCCTTCAAGATCGCCTTGATGATACACTTGTCAACCACGAGAACGTCATCACCCAACTCCAGGAACAGGTCACAAGACTCCAGATCGAGCGTGATGCCTACCAGAATATAGCTCGATAGATTATGTTGACTGATGAAGAAGTAAGCTATTAACAACAACAAGCTTGCAATTTCCACAAGCTTTCCTGCCCTGTCTCTCGCAAATAGACGTTCCAGGGATCCGGTTTGCGCAAGCAGGGAGAAAAACGGAAGGTATATTCGTGGTAGCGGCGTGGATTATGGGAAGCTTGAAGTGTCGCAGGATAGGCGGGCAATACTATCAGGATCACGGACAAGAGCGAGAAGGTCGATGGACTCGATGATCTAGCATGTATGCCTGTATATCTCTGTATGGGTCTCTCTTATCAGAGCAGAAGTATCAGTTGGTCAAATATGGGAACCAAAGGGATACATGTGATCTGTTGAAATGAGGTAATTGAATTGACTGAAGAGCTCTTCTCGTAAAGAGAGAGCGCTGTATTTAACTATCTAATTGAAGAGCAAACAGAGCAAACAGCTGATTGTGATCCCAAATAACTATTCCAAATTGTAGTAGCCAACTACATGCAGTAGTAGCAAACTACATGAATAGCAAACTACATATGTATACGGGGTGCATATGCAAATGCACGTGACAAATATTGAATTATGAAGTATCACAACTGACAAGAAAGAGAAGCTAGCTACGAGATGCGGGGAAGAACTATGTATATGTGCCTGAGGCCATAAGGCCGTAACAAATACAGTGTTTCTCAATAAATGTGTGAACTTTTGGTGGGTTGAATGCGATAATCCGAGATTGAGTTAACAGGAAAAAACTATTTTTATAGGTAATTGAGGTGTGTTGGGCAACTGCGATCATGTTTGATTGTATTTGATGGCATGCAAGTACGTTCCAACCGGTGTGGTATGCTCTCTGACCCCTCAACATGCAGCCGAACGCCAATCTCGTCTACAATAGCGAGTTGGCTTTGATCACCACATTCCTGGCCGGAGAGTGCCCAAACGTAATACCGTACTGTACTTCTTCGTCCTATTTCTCTCGGGCAGTTTTGATATTTTCCGATCACCCCAACGATCGCAGTTAAACACAGCGCATTTAGTCAGTCGATGAAGGCGCAAAAGGCTGCGTTTGCGGAACACCTTCTCCACCTCAAATTGTCACGGCATTCGGCCTGGGCTGTCGTCGCACTCCTCATGCCTCCGGTTACTGATTGATCTTCTTGCATTACGTGCGACGCGGGAGAGTGAATCGGGATCTGGTCTTCGTGGGGACATATGTTGTGGAACAGTTACGCAAGCGGATCCTTATTTCAATATGTGACAGCTCTACAGAGAGGAATCCCACGAAGGAGATATTCTGTAGAAGGTGCTGTATTTGCGAGAATACTAAGCTAAAGAGAGAAGAGAAGAAGATCTCTCCAATCGCATTGATTTTGATTTGTATAGAAATCACGATATTTTTGATGGTCGATTTATGTACGTCGTATAAGTTAACTTTATTCAATTTGAATTTATATACAGCAGAATTATTTTGTGGGGGAGGGGAAGGCAAGTAAATGGGGTGCCGGGGGGACGGGGAATCATTAGCCCGTCCCGCACGCTATCACCCATACCCAGGGATAAAGCAGAACTGCCCAAAGGCTACTGGATGTTCAGAATCAGCGCGAAAAGCCACGAAATGCAATACGCACCACATCCCAGCAGTAGCAATCGAAATCGGCTTCACACTTGAGCACTCAATCATTTAAAGCTGACCCACTTTTTTCCCCTTACACCAGCACCATTATGGCTACCTGAATTTTATATCCCTACATTACCTAATCCCCCTGCTCTGTGGGTGTCCGCACGTCAAAAGTGAATGCTGCCTGAGGATTGGGCTGACATCGGCGAATCTGACCCCCGAAACGACGACGACGACGACGGAGATGAAGATGAGGGTAGCCTCGGAGCTGACATCAGAAGCCATATCAATGATGTACTAGTTCTCTATACCGCATCCTTGCCCGAAAAATCCCTCGACTGCATCTCCGAGCTGCTTTCTCGCAAGAAAGGTTGGCATTATTGTCACTGCCACAGTCTTGAGAGAGCAAGAAGATTCCGCCGAGGTAGACATCGCCAGGAATTCCGGCTTTGACGATGATAATGATGAAGAGTACTTACTTTTGCTTGAGAAATTCATGGCTGCGCACCATGAGGCCGGTGGTGGGTACTCTTTTACCATTTTTCTGGCTATGAGAATGGAATTCTTCTAGCGAAGCTTTCTGATGTTCTTTGTAGGGCAGATAAAAAAGCGAGCACGGCGTCACTTGCTCCACATTCATTAACAAGACCATTAAATATTATTCTGATTGAATCGATGGGTGGGCACTAGATGCGAAGAATATATATGGAAAAATGACTCTGTCACTTAGTTCATTGCAGCTTGATGCCTGTGGATCGGCCGTCGATAGATATAATCAGCGATGCGTTCTGGATTTCGGACGTGATAAGAACGAAAACACCAGTCCGGGACTACATCAGTTTACGGAGACCCTTCTATCTCAATCCAAAAGGCCGATTGATCGCCGCCGTGAAATGGTTCTGCTTGCCTATCCCTTTCTTTCGAAGACGCTTCCGGGTATCACATCGTAGAGTATTGCGAAGAGTAAAGTGGCGAAGGCATTGAAGACGCTCAGACTGCTTTCTCGGCCGGTGACAAATCTCCAAATCCTGGCTCGAGTTGCAAGAACACTGTCGAGCTTTCCGTCTCTCCGATTTTGCGTAGTTACACCTCCCCACTACCTGTCCAGTGAACCCGGCCGGCATTTCTTCCTGCTCTCAGAACGCAGTGTAGCCCGTGAAGAATTTCTGGATCGTCTGCTTCATATCTCTAGAGTCATACACAATGTTTCCTCCAAGGAACTAAGAATATCATTACGTGTCGTAACTCGCCTTTTGCAATGCATAAATTTATCATCAACTCAACAATCACCCCGAAGTTTCTGCCAGCTCCTCGTATACCGAAAAGTAACTCATCAGTCTCCCTGACATAGGTCACTTTTTTCCCCAGCAGTAGTGACAATCTTCGTTCCAACAATCTGATCGACACCCATGCCTAATGCGCCAGCTATCGCGCTGTAACCTCCCAATGTCGCCACCCAACGTACCCCACACTGGAGTACGCTACCGTTGGCGTCGTGTACCCATGAGCAGCCAGTTTATTCACGAGATCACCGATCAATCACTTTGATTGAACGATGCTTGGAAGACAGGTCCGACATCATCTATTGTTACCTTGTGTTGAAACTGTGCCGATAGAATGGACGGGTTGATGCAACCGAGGTTGCCCACTTGACCTTTCTTTTTATAACACTCTGAGTTGACCTCAAATTCCGATAATATCCTATGCTTGACTAGTCCGTACAGCTAGCCGACTTCGTATCTTACGTAGGCTTCTATTCATAGTTCCACATGACATAAGAAAACTGCATGACTACGGTTGACCGCGTGCTTGTGACTTCTGTGGAGTCAGAGCACAGGTTCCTGGGAGTTCCGGTCGGATTTAACAGGCCGGCCCGTTTTGAAGGAATTTTGGCACTTCGGCAAGTTCGGCTCTCTTTTTACACTACCCAAACACTATCTCGGACTAGTTGATTCTCAAAACAAAACAAAACAAAGAGAATATTTAGGATAATGAGAGCTAGATGAATATATTTTAATGCAGTAGATATCGTGGTCATGTCAAATTGAACGAAAGCAATGTTCAAAATCGCTTCGAACTCGAAACGAGTGATAAGTTAGCAAAATTAAAACAGTTCGAACATACGTGAATTAATTTCAAGAGATTGACGAGGCTATGTGGGCTATTAAGCTGTCAACATAATCATGAAGACTTGGCGAAAAAAAGTGTATATCTATGTCTTTGACCGTGTCAAACCGCTTGTCTAACGCCTTTTTTGATATAGCGTTCATTCTACAGACTTATATTTGACACCCTACAGCTGATTTAATTTGTGGGTGGCGTTATATGAAACGTGGAACCCAATCTCTTCCAATTGGCTTGCTTTAAGACCGAATTTTTTGGGACCGTCGGACGCGATGCCTCGAATCCTAATTTGAGATGCAATGTCACGCAGCAACGGATAAGTGACAAAGTAACCATCACTTACAAGCTGTTTAAGTCGAGCAGTCGTGCGAGACGAGTGGCTGTTGAGTCGACGGTATACGGTTGACGTGTTGATCCCCAGCTCTTGTGCAGCCACTTGGCGCGACTTATATTTGCCGGATTCAATGCCAGCTGGTGCTACAAGGACTAGGTTCTTGGTCTCAGTAGCGTTTTGACTTTTATTAATGGTGTTCTTGGGGAAATGGGTAGGGGAGATCTCAAAAAATCCATTGTCATTACGCCTCACGTCTTTATGCCACGACTAAATGCGGGCTTTCCTCCTCCTGGAGAAAAAGTAGATGGAACAAACTTTGAAGATACCCCACCTTCCCAAGTAGGCGATATTAGCTCTCGCGTGTTTCGACAGAAATCGTAGCACACTTTTGATGCGGGGAAAAGTTCTCCAATATTTTTGAAACTCGAGAGTTATTTTTTTGCTGAGTTCATTCTTGCTCGAATATGACTAACGACACAGGATCCGTTGGAAGATACTTCAAAGGACGTCTGCATCATAAAAAGTGATAGAATTGATTTTATAGAATTGATTTTTGGACTAAAATATGTAAAGCGGAAGGCGGCATCGATATAATTTGACCAGAACATGATACGGTTGAATATTCTGCGAATAGTAATGTAAGCAGTAGATAAGGCCAATTCACGGGACCGGCCTTCAACTAAATGATAGAGACATACGAAGGTTGAAATATACAGCGTAAAAATAGCGTTAGGAGATGTTCCTTAACTATACAATTATCGAATTTAGTCGCGTCGCAGTATGGAGTGATTATTTAGAAGGCAAAATATAATTTAAAAATGGCACTCCAACAAAACGGCTGTTCAAACAGTAAAATTACTTAAATAGAACTAAATGAAACTAAAGTTATACGCAATCGCAATAAAAATAGCTGCAGAAGCTGCAGATACCGTAATCAGTCACAGTTAATATACGCGCAATCATAACAAAATAGCTTCAAGAGCTGCAGATACAGAAATCAGTCAACCTCAAAGCTTAAACATGTGAGGTTTGGACAACGTCAACAAGTTGAACCGAAGTTTTATCCATATTATCAAATCCAACTATCTTCGGACCGTCAAAAACCTCACCAATTTCTTCGAGACCTCTTCCATTAGTTTCAGGAAAGAAGAAATATATCAAAGTGAACCAAAAAGCAAGTATGCTACACCAAACAATATAGTATTTCCATTCCAAAGCAGCCATTGCCACCGGATTAGCGAATGAATTGAATACCGAAACAACACTACCAGAAAGCTGATATATCATAGCTGCTTTCGAACGAAGGGAAAAAGGAGCAACTTCCATAACATATGTGAAACCAATGGGTGCACTAATGTGATAGAAACATATGAAGACAAAAATCATTGCCACCACTGTCGATGCCAAAGATTTATCCTGGAAATTCCTTTCTTGATTAATAGCCGAAACGACTGTCCACACGACGAAGCTCAACAGCATTGTAGATGTTGCAAACAGAAAAGTACCTCGACGGCCAAATCGATCCACTTGAGTTGCAGCTACTACTGCAACTGTAGTTCCCCATATTGACAAAGCCATATTAATAACCAGCTGGGTAGTGGTGTTCGTAATTCCTAAACTTTTAAGAATAATAACCAGATAATAACTTATCAACGCGTTACCACACAATTGCAACATAGCAGGCAACATACAAACGATGAAAAATCTGTGACGCATTCCTGGAGAGGACAACCACTCTCCCCAACGAGATGCGTGCTGCATCTTTTCTGCCTCCAAAGTCATCGTAATCTCGTACATTTCAAAATGCACCAGCCGACTATTCCCATTATTGGATGAATGATATTTCTTAAAAAACATTTCTGCTTCCTCATAACGATCTTGGTAGATCAACCAACGTGGAGATTCCGGTGCAAAATAAACTATAACGAGCTGAATCAATGGAATAGATCCTTGTAGCAAACTTGGAATGCGCCAACTCCACGTACTGCTTGACATTCGAAATGTTCCATACGTGATAAGCGATGCCATGAAAGCTCCAACACCCCATATCGGCTCAAAAAAAGACGTAACCGTACCTCTCTGTGAAGGATAAGCACATTCAGAAATAAGTGGAGGAGCAGCGGTAGAGGCGACACCCAGACCAAAACCGATAATGAACCGTCCAGTAACAAACATCCCGTAGTTTACGGCAGCACCTTGAATAACGGCACCGATAATAATAGCTATACATCCCCCCATGAGCGGCTTACGTCGTCCAAAGCGTTCCAATAAGTAAGCTGAAATAGCTGCAGATGCTATTGTACCAAAAGTTACACCACTAGTCATGGCTCCCAGTCTGTAACCAGCTGGCTGATCGAAATAATCATTCCAAGTCGCCAAGCTTTGTAATCCATTCAGCATGGAAGAATCAAATCCTGACGTGATTTGCGTCAAGAGTGAACCAGTAAGTAGAAAGTTTAGCTTTAAAATATATGAATATCTAATCCACGATTTCTCTAACTTAGGAGTCACATCCTTGAGAGAAACACCTTCGAACTCCATTTGTTTGTTATCAGAAACCATAAACCGTTAGTTTATGCTGTAATATCATCTTTCGGAATAAACCTGTATATATAGACATTCGCCCGAAGTAAAAGTCCAAGGTAATGTCACGATTATTTGTATAAGCGCTAAGCGCATTATTGATAGATCTCCACATCTCCACATCGTGTAAATGCGGGGAAACAACAGGTCATAGGTTTCGCTATTTTTAAATTTAAATGAGTTTTCCACAGATGTTTGCAGTCATATCACTGATTAGAGTTACATGATCTTATCGATCCAGCTATCAACGACTTTGTGCAGTTCAGAAAAATGGCCCATCGAAATTTGTTGGAGAAATCATGAGACCATGTTTTCAAAGGCATCTGAAAAAAGAGTATTTGTGATGGAGGTGTTCCATTAGTACTTTCATCCGGCAAACATTTTCGCGAAGTTAGTATCGAACAAAGCTGAATCTGGCAAGATAATTTTTTTTTGAAGGCATCTCTGCTTGACTCATGCGTGGGATCCAAGTGATATAAGATTCAATTTCTCGCTTGCTGGGGGGAGCACGATGGACACTGGCTGCTGTCCAATTTCCTGGATGCGAATCTATCTGTCTGATGAACCGACTTCTGCAAAGAAACTGAATGTGATACCCAATGAACTTGACGACAGAGTCGACGCATTGGCCAGCTTTGAATTCGATTTTGCTGATGGCAAGAAGGCTAAAGTACACACTGGCTTAGAGTGTCCGCTGTCCAAGCTTAAAGCACATAGAGTCGGAGCAAAACTCACCATCCGTTCCAACAAGAAAGAGCCCACGTTCGTGAATCCGACTAGACCGCATAACGGCAAATAGATCACCGTAACAAACTTAGAAACTGGGAAGTGCGCACTCGATACAAAAGCTGTAGAAGAAGGACGAGAGAACTGGACTACACTCACGTACCAGATGAAGGCTTATTGCGATATCGTGAAAGGAGACAAGAGCACACGCTTGTTCTCCAATGTTGACAGCATAGCCAACATGAAAGCCGTCGACATGGGCTATCTTGCCGCTGGACTACCTCTGAGAGAGTAATAAATAGCTGAGAACATTTAATGGTTCACATTTACTACGGATCCCGTCAATGAAGACGCGGAGCTAGAGTACATGTCTTATTAGGTTCTAGATGATTGCAACACATTGTTTTCCACTTCTCGATAGGGACTTTAGTTCTAGTAGACCTTACACAGTGCTATTGAGTGGATATATCATTTATTTTATCACATAAAAGCAACAGACTCCAAACCTGCTCGCTCACCGAATAACTGATTCACCCCTGTTTACCGCTACGAGACACACCAATTCCAATGTTTTAGTGTAAGATGGGTCGTCACTTCCTAATTAAGAGTGAATGCGAGCCTCTCTTTCCAACTATGTCTCATTAAGAATATTCTGCTATTAACTATTCAAAACATTATAATTAAGACTGTCCTGCTTTTAGCTACCAACTTCATCTATGCAATGAAACTAGATCCTAGTTATTATGACTTTACCAACACAACTTTAGTACCATCACCTGATATTGAATCCTCTTCAACTAATGTTGCTAGACGATTCGTCGACGAGGCTCTTGTTGCTGACTTGATTAAAAGGGTCTGCACTGGTACCACTGTACTTTACAATTGCTTTTCCCTCTTTCATGGAACGTGGAACAGCGACTTCACTCACTGACGACCCAACCAACGATCTATTTGACTGGATATGGACTAGCGGCACTCAAATTGTTTTTGGAGATAATCTATGGGTGCCTCCGTCGCTATCTAGTGACAAGTTGAGGCTGGGTATGTTTCAATTTACGCCGTCAACGCCCATGGAGACTGCTGGCATGTTTATCGGTGACTTGTGGGTAGGTGAGAATCCACACCAGCTGTTAGTATTCGACAAATATGATATGATTTCGGCAGTATGAGTTGTACCTATGATGGTGAGATCGATATGCAATACCTCACGAACGCTCATACAGTTCCTTGGCATGAGGGGCCTACAGGCTATTAGCCGCGCGCGTTACAAATGCTGATGTTAATATTCGCATATCTAAATTGGTGGCACGTGCAAATCAGTTTTTGTACATTAAAATTTTTCTAACGTCGGTCACCACACATAGCGGGACTTCCCACGTAATTGCACAAATAACTCAACATGATGACATTCTTATGCTAATTACTCAACATCAAGTACAATGCAATCTTTCATTTCTGTATCTTCTGATGTATCTACAAACTCTTCATCATCAGAACTAGTTTCAGACAATTTGTTAATGTTTTGATTGGCTTTTCTTTCGCTCGAGATTGTTACTTTCTGGCCTCAATATTCTGTAATTCCACGGTCGTAAGAAACCTATTCTTCAAAAACACATGTTTCCTTTTTTGCGTCTCTTCTTTTGTTAGCAAGTTACGGAGCACCGTAGTCGCATGGTCGTGAGAACTGGACGCGAAGACTCTTGGAATTGTCTAGAGTAATTTTTTGGATGAACAATCGAGCAAGCGTTCTCACACCAACCAGATTATGTTCTAACTCCGACAACATTCTCCAAGCTTTGGAGAGTCGCTGACAAGAAGTACTCTATCATATACCTCCTCTGTAGGCATTTGAGGTGGATTTTCTACAGCTGAATGTTCTTCTGTATCCTCAATCCAAGTGGCTTCAATCCAGCTCCACACCAACGAGCCGTTCGTAGAGACGAAAGTGCAGCCCTTGGATGTGACACAGGGATCCATCTTTCCGAGATGGACTTGCCTTTTCAAATGATACATAGATCAAGCATTATTCCGTCTGCGCAAATAGATTTTACAATAGAGATCCATTCCTGGCGTCCTGGATGAGCTTGCCAGCCTTTCTTTACAGTCGAATCAATAATAACTCTCGTAGAAGTCATAACTAGATCAAATTGAAAAACCGGTCGCGTCTACGTTGTAATGTGTCACCATGTAACAATATTACCTCGCTAAAAGAATGTACCACAAATCTACTAGGGAAAACTGGTTTCCACGTTTCATTGAACGACATCCCGACATCAAATCTGTTATTGGAGGTCGCATTGAGGCAAAAAGAATGTATGCTACGACAAAAGACGCGTTGAACGCGTGGTTTGACGCAGTCGAAGAGACGATTACCAAGTTCGACATCCACTATTCTGACATATATAACATGGATGAGACAGGATTTGCTATCGGATCTGTGGATTCAACAAGAGTTATTGTAGATTCAATTATGAGAACTCACTGTCAACTGGCTTGGAAGAGTGGGTTACCGTTGTTGAATGTATTTGTCAGACGGAACGGCCATCAGCCCATTCGTGAATTTTTAAAGGAAAATACGTGTCTGACAGCTGCATTCCTCGGTTTTTCCAAGCAATTGGTCTTTCTCTGCAAGTGCAAATGGCTGGACAAGTAACAGCCTTGGTTTGGCATGGCTCGATGATGTTTTTGAGCTTGCAATTCGAGAGAAAGCGAAAGGCAAGACACGACTACTAATTTGTGAGGGCTACGACAGTCACATAAGCGGATACTTTATCTCATACTGTATGGGAAATAATATTCATATATTGGTACTTCCTCCTCATACTTCGCATATCCTACAGCCGCTGGATGTTGCCATGTTTGGATCATTAAAGAAGGCATTGAGTTCAGCGTTGACACCTCTTCATGAAATACAACTGACGCGAATTCAGAAAGCAGAGTGGCTGGAGGCCTATTCTCAAGCAAGAGAAAGGAGCATTACTCTCAAAATATTGCCTCGGCTTGGCGAGGAGCAGGAGTAATGCCACTCATTAGGAAAAAGGCGCTTCGATACTTAACTAACGAGCAGGAGGATGACGTTTCTATTGTGGAAACTACTCCTTGTACGCCCACAAATGAGGTGTATGAACGCGTATCTGACTAGCTCATCTCCAGGAATAGGCACATTGGAGAGAATTTTTGTGAGTTTCAAAAGGAAGTGATGCTATTGAAAGCACCGACAAGATCTTTCATCCAGAAGCTTGCTGCTAGGCAATAGGTCGAGTCTGCACGTCGAATACTCCGCGAGCACGAGACGACAGCACTACATAACTTGCTAAATAAGAGAAGAGACGTAAAAAAGGGTAAACGATTGGTTTTGAAGGATAAAAGGCTAATCACTATTGAGAAATTACGTGATGGGGTGTTGGATGCCGAAAAAGACACCCAGAGTCGATCCAACAAAGACCAATAAAACCAATGGCAGATCTGAAAGTTCACTGAAAGTTCACCAAAAAATAGCTCCGATGATTAAGAATTTATAGACACATCTGATGATGTAGAAATTAGAGACTGTATTATGCTTGCTAGAAAGTAATAACTTTGGCAATGGTATGGAAATCTCATATTTGTAGCGAGGTAATATTGTTACATAGTTGAATTGAAAATGACCAAAACAGACAGTTAACAACAACAAATTTAATATCGTTCTTTTTGATTTGCGAATTAAAAGTAACAGATGGCAATAGCGACGAATCACTCTAACACTATTCTCGCTTGATGGTAGCCACCCATCAGGTAACGTCAGCCGTTGCCTAATGGAACACGTTACGTAATGGAACAACATTTTTGAGTCCTCCATCCCATCTCTCTTATAACAACACCAAAATGCGCCAAACTAACATAAAAGCTATTGAAAATGAAAAATCAATAATTGAGGCACTATATGCAATTAAATTCGGGACTTACAAGGATTCGAGTGAGGGTTCACGCGCTCTAGGAATCAGTAGGACAACTTTGTACAGAAGAGTCAAAGGCAACCCGTCGCGTTCGTCTGCCCGCGGTAAGCAGCAATTGCTAACAGAAGTGGAAGAAAATATTTAGTAAGGTATATTCAACAGCTTACAAGAGTTGGATATCCACTAACTTATGGTATGCTGCGAGAATTGGTGGTGGAAATAAAGAAAAATCATGACGCGTTGGGAGCTTCACCAACTAAGTTAAAGTTATTTGAATTCAAGAATTTTAGTTTGTGACCAAAAAGTCAGCTCTGCGTCTGCCGACATTAGGTTGATATCTTCAAATTTCAAGTCTTGATTTCCCTGTAAATACATCTATAGTAGTTCGAGAGAAAGGAGCGATGTTGGCGGGAATGACGCCTATTCTGAAAGAGGGTGAATTTGTCTTTTGCACAACAATGGACACAGCTCTGGCCGAGAAAGCACAATGCTCAGCATTGACTTGGTTCCGTGAAGATGAAGGCATTTCGAATGTCCTAGATCTACAAACAACTCGAGAGCTAGGCTTCGATACGTCTCTGTCAATGTGTTAAATAGTTCTGCAAGTATTCTCTGCGCTGGACAACGTAGGACTCACGGTGGCTGTGTCGAATGTACTCGCTGCCTACGGTATCCCCCTGTAATATCGTCGCCGCGTACCATCACGACCATGTCTTCGTGCTATCGTCAGAGGCTGCTCATGCGATGTCGCTTTGCAAGCCATTCAGCATTAAACTCTTGTAAACAAATGAAGGACAGGTCTGATATCCTTACATATGTCCTCTGCTGCGATTACCCTCTCTTGACGACCGAGATACCTCTTAATATTAATGATGAGATAGGTTACAGGCTAAGTTTATACGATCATCGGAAACTGTATTATTATAGGATAGTTTTACATAAAATTATCGCGTCATTAGGTTTTTTTCATGACTCATTGCCCATGTAACGATATATTCTTTTTAGTTAACTTATCATAATGTTTCTCAAGTATTGTCAGAACCACTTTCTGACCGAAGCTTTGATATTCGGTCAAGTCTCTAGCCAGACCGCCATCGCTGAGTTTCATGCCTCTTTTGCACTTCACCTTGCACTTTATCAACTCGAGGAGCCTTGATAGCAAGTCGAACCGACCTCGAAAGTCCACAGTAACCAAGAATTGGTGCATAAACTTGTGGTAAAACATTCACATACCTCATCACAGAGTTCGGCTCAGGCGTATTGCGGAATTCTTCCTCAAAGTTGCTAATCTCTTCAATATCTCTAGGGGAAACGTCATGTAATGAATGTCATGATTGGACACACCAGTTCTTCCACATTCGCAAATGCCATCCACAGTGGCTCACCTGCATTTGGTGCTTTGCGTAACTTAATCTCTTATAGAATCTGAGCTCACATAGACCCAATTCTCCCATCCACGCTCCTTAAACGCCTTGAGCGTTATTCAGAAGCAACGACGCTGATATTTGTCTTCTCTTTCTGCTGCAAACATAACCTCTTTTCCACTCCTCCAGCAGAACAGCGCTATGGCTCCGACAGACGCAGCTCCTTTTTCCAAACACAGTTGGCTGTGCTCGCAACGCCAGCTTTTGAGACAAAGAAAGTATGCATCATGACGACACCACCATGTGCCTTGAAGCGTATACTGTGCCAGCAGCATCGCTGACAGCTTAACAGGAGATGGATTCACTGAAGAGTCTCAACGGGCGTCCCATATGACCCTGAACGATAACTTTTTCATCCATGGCTACAACAGCATTTATCAACAGGTCCCACGTCTTAAAGCGACCGACTTCAAGGACCTCATCGGTTATTGCATTGCGTGGTATGATTTGCGTTGAGAAACATCATCACTACGAGGAAATCACCCTATTCCCTGCAATCGATGAAGCCGTGAGCGAAAAAGGTGTGATGGACGGTGAGTTTGCGCAACATGGTGGCTCAGAACAAGATGATCGATCTTGTGGGTGTCTAGAAAATTGGATGTTGTCATCCAGCTGCGTTCTTCGTAGGCCTCACCAATGAATTTGACGCCAAGAAGCTCCTCCCATCATAGAATCCTTCTCCGAACCCCTCTATGCCCATTTGATTGATGAACGTATGTCCCTTCTTGCTCTCTCGTATCTCAACGCCCGAGAAGTGATTCGACTTGGTGAATATGGCGCTCGAAGCCGGAAAGAGGTCTGTGAGCAGGGACTTCGCCTTCAACATCCTGCCTGTACTATTCAGCATGGAAACACCGACCTACGAAGGTGGCATGTGGCACAACGATTTCCCACGGCGCCGAAGGTCGCGAAGTTCGCATTCTACAGTGCCATACCATACCCTCATAACAGCAGTGGCAATGACGGTTTGCAAGCGGCAGTAGTGATGGCCGGGTGAAGCGGATAGATGATTGAAGTTGCCTGGGTTAAGTTATGACATCCGCGGCAGGGGTGTCCGGGTAAGCAATCCCAAGCAAATTGAGGAATTGCGTGACTTTTGAGAAAGGATTAAATTGGTCGTTGTGGGTTAGGGAAGAGTTAAATTAGGTTTACACAGAACTAATTCGGTTCACTTTTTCAATTTTGCTGCAAAAGAATAATCCCCACAAGATATTTTTCGAGAAGCTAATCATCAACTACCGTGCAGTGTTCCACTTGAAAAGGATGATTGAGGTTAATAAGCCGGCGGTTTTGCATTTCTGCTGGCTGCCAGTAGACATCTACGGCCATAGCCTCTAGTCCCGCATTTCTCAAGGCGCAGCACCAATCGTTGAGACGCCACGTTCAGCTTCGCTAGTTTGCAGGCTCTAAGTCTCAAAAGCGGCTGAAGAAGAACGTAGAGTGGATTGTAAGCCTCGTAGACTCGTGCATGACGCTGTAGTTTATAGTAACGGTTTAATATTTCTCAGAAGCGGCTTTGATCATGACTATAGAAGCTGACAGAAAACACGCCCAACAGCAATAAACTACAAGAAACAATAGGATTCTATGAGACTTCTCATTATCTCTGTTTAATTTTAAGGATTGCAATAGCTCTACGCATAGGAAAATATCATTTTATATATATTGAAATATTCTGTTCATATCTTATGCACACCCGTTTAATTTTATCACCTTTTGTTTTAGAGAATAATTGTTTGTCAAAGGAATAAAATATCTTTCTATAATTACACAATCGTACTGAAGAAGAATTTAAATACTTAGCTATAGTTACCGGTTTGGGCTTTGCTGGTGTCGCTTCATACAATAGAATGTTGTCAAAACCGATCATCTATAAGCGATAGTACTGGCCACTTCAAACAGTTTTCTTAGACTCTAGAACTAGCGTCGACAAAGTACACCAATTCTAAAGGCTGCTCAAAGCGCTCTGGCATTCACCAGGAAGGCTGCCGACGATTGAGCCAAGAGCGGATACAATTCCTGAGAGCACGACAGGGCTAACAGTGACGGCAGCCGAGACCAAACTTTCAACAAGTACGGCAAGAATAGGTAAAGCTGCAGCACCAATACCGGCTGCTGCCAATTGAGGATCCCGCTTCTTGAGAGTGCTTGGGATACTAGCGGTGCAGTTAGTGCCAGCAGGAAACACGCTCACGAGCTCCTTAACGACGTTTTCGATACCGCTGAGCAAGGGAGAGCCTGAAGCTGCCGAGCCGGCTGGAAGACTGTCGACAATCTTAGTCACAAGCTCGCCAACAATAGGAAGATCCGATGCGATGCTCAGTTGGCGCTTATCCAGATCCAATGTCTTGGTAGGTCCCGTTCCGACTGGCGAGCATGTTACTACTGAGGCACAGGCCAAAAGCAGAGTGAGAGAGATTTTAGTGAACTTCATTGTCTATTTGGAAGTTAGTAGTGCAGAATATAAGCAAAGAGGTTAACATACTGCAGCAAAATAATAATCTTTGGAAACGTAAGCCTTGAGTACAAGTGTTTGAGAAATTAAGAAGGTGTTCAATATTCAATAATTGCGATATCTACGTACCGGGCATGCCTATTTATGTACTCCGCGAACAAGCCAAGAAGCCATTGAACTGCCTCGGTAGACTCTTCTTTGGCCAATGGCATTTATGTATTCGTACATGAGGGAATTCACTTTCGGTCAGGAATGTCTAATTGTGTTTGCTTGTGTTGTAAAACCTTGTATGGATAAACTCGCACTCGGAGCCACGAGCCAAGAGCCGTATCTGAGCATCTGAACTCATGATGGCTGCCCTTCTTTTCGCAGATATTTTCAAAGGTCCAAATAGAGATAGAGCCGCTCAGTGATTTACTTCAATTAATTCGATTATTTATGCCACTTGCTAATAAAATGGAAGAGTTAATCGCCTGTTCTGTTCAGTTTCCTGAAGATCTTAAACTAAACTTCGGTTGCAATTAGGGCAAACGATATGCATCATGCCACGCCGGGACCCATATAGAAACACTTTCGGTAACATATGGGCTGACACTGATCGTGGCATTTCCTGGTTCGTCCTCTTACTAGTCCGGAGAGCGCGATGACCCAGTACATAACGGAGGTATTCCCTGAGCGGTAGAAGCCTCTGCATGATTTGGTGCAGGCAAGTGAACCTGGCCAAACTCGTGAATCCAGGAAGTCTCCGCCTTGAGTTTCTGACTTGTCTACAGCACAATTGGTCGTTTTTAGCCGGCGCTCACCAGGTTCAACCGAGGATCCGATATTCAGGGCGATATCACTCAGAGGGTATAGCCAATGCTAGTGCCTAGCTATAGTGCCAAATAAACGTTGCTATCAGGTGTGCCATCATGTGACTGTTCATAAACACGCACGGCACCAAATCTTATTTGGTTTGGTTGCCAAGCGTTTTTATGCGGCACTATGCAACCCAATTTCGGTCACATTCATTCTAGGTTCAATATCCACTAGTAGACTGTCTATGCTTGCCATCTGTCGTTTCAATTAGCCTGCGCAATTTCTGTCAAAACAGCCAAGTTCGAACACCTGCTGCCTTCCTTCTAACGTATTGCATGACGCTAAAGCATGTAAGTTCACGACATTATTAGGAACAAAAAGCACATAGTCAATCGCGCCATTCTTGAAGCTTGCTCGGTGCTAGTCGTAAAGTAGGAAGTAGGACCCTGCGCGACCGAACAGTTAATGCGGGAATTTAGGTTCAGAAAAAGTCTTTGGATTCACGTGCAGGTGAATTTGATATAGGCCACAAAGAGAGCTCGGCGCTTGTTACCCTGCATCTTGACTCCGCGATGTCAGTCACCCCAATGTGGCTCATGGTTTTCATAGACTATCTAAAAATTATACTACGTATCTTTTTTGCATGTACGTTGATAATGATTATTCCTTTTTTGAGGTATCTCTAGTAATTTTTCAGGTTGTCTCTGTGTAAAATTTTTGCTAAAATAGTGAGCAAATCTGCAAATGTGCGTGATTCTGCGATTATATAATCATGCCACCACTAACAATGTATCAAATACATCGTATGCTAACGCTTCTGAATTCTCTAACACATGTAGGAGATGAGATTATCGGCGACTGCATAATCTTTAATCCGAATATGCAAGGTAAATGGTAGGGCTAGATCTTGTCAACGCTAACGTTATAATTCACATGACAAGAGGCATAATCCATGCAACAAAGTATCGAAGCCCATCAGATGATATAGTACGAGCCGTAAATATTGGCAGATTTTGCTCAACATATTGCAAAAGTACACGTGCATTGTAAGCTTTGGAGCTGGACGGAAGACACTACTAGCTACCTAACCAATGATGTTCCGTGGATACCCGGGAACTCAAAAATGGGCAAGAGAAACATCCGACAAAGCGTACAGCTTTTTCTTCTATAGCAACTAAGAATATTGCCGACCAAGATTATTAGCATTGCGGCGATGATGTATAATGTTCGCCCATTTGTTTTCAATGCATGATAGCAATATCTAACGCTAAATAAAATGCGGTAAACCAAACTAGAAGTGTGAGAAAAGTGACATACTTCTACAGACCAATTGGTCTTGATGAGGGTTGGGAAAAAGTATGAGAATGTCTGCGTGAGCGTGCTGTTGTGCACCATGATGACATTCATATAGACTTTATAGTCCTTAATCACCATTAATAAAGCTTCTTTCAGGATATCAAACTCAGATCTCTCGCCTCAGCTCGTTCAGCTTTCAAACACAGAGCAATTGCACCTAACAACACCAGCCTTGGCTTGGAGTCGCATCCGTACATATGTATGAATTTTGATCGGGTTCTGTAATAGGTCGGGCAATTAAACGGATCTTCCAATGTACCATAGCTGCACTTCACCAACCATTGACCAGTTTGACATCAATATCGCAAACATTAACAACATGGACGAGACAGGATTTGCTATTGGATCTATGGATTCTACAAGAGTAATTATAGATTCGGCCGTTAGAACGAAGTGGCAGGCAAACCCGGGTCGCCAGGAGTGGATCACCAAGTCGAATGTATCTGCGCCGATGGAACAAGCATCCTACCTCTTGTCATCTTTAAGGGCGTAAATTACGCGTCAGATTGGATTCCTCGATCCCTTCAAGAGAGTTGGCATTTTTCAGCAAATAAAAAAGGATGGACAAGTAACGCTCATGGCTATGAGTGGTTGGTACGAGTTTCTGATCCTCAGACGGAGGACAAGGCCAATGGCAAAACCCGTCTTCTGATTTGCGATGGACATGGTAGGCATATAGGTGGCAGTTTCATTGCATATTACATGCAGAAAAATATTCAGCTTCTTGTGCTGCCTCCTCATATCCCACATATGCTGCAACCCCTTGATGTTGCAATTTTTGGACCTTTGAAGGCGGTAACAAAGGCGTTATCACCGTTTCACGAAGCGCAACTGGCACGAGTTCAGAAGGCTGAATGGCTAGAGGCATATGTCCAAGCACGAGAATCTGGCTTTTCATTTAATAATATTGCATAAGCTTGGCGAAGGACAGGATTGGTTCCAATGAATCTAAAAAAGCGCTTCGCTATCTGCCGGCTGAAGCAGCAGACAATCCGCCAGCTCTACCAGCAGTTCAAACGCCACCTATATCGCCCACCAAGGCGACTTTTAATAATGTTTTTCTAAATGGCTCTTCTCCAGAGCTTGGGACACTTCAGCGGGCTACTGACGGATTGCAACAGCACATACAGATGTTGAAAACGCCTGTTCGATCATTTGTGCGCGAAATGGCTTCTCGGAGCGAGCGGAAGTTACGAGTCGAATAATCCTTGAACATGAGATTGAAAATCTTCGCAGGATCCTTAACAAAAGAAGAGTCTTCAAGAAAGAAAAACGAGCGATTTTGAAGAATAAATTCAGGGGGTATTGCAAGCAGAAGAGGAGACTCGAGAGCGAACAACAAAAAAGGTTCAGAAACATCACACCCATTGCTGAGGTAGGTACCAGAAAATGACGAAGAAGATGGATATATGTCTGCTGAAGAAGGTGAAAGCCCAACAGAAATTTATTTTGTAGTTGCTCGTAAATAATCACGCTTTTTATGCGCGGGTGTCAAAAAAGACCTTCATTGCGCCTCACATGTCATTACGCCACGACTGACGTTAGAATCATTACCCGCCTTTTGACGTTAAGGTCCACGAATTCTGAAGTTAGACGGCAAAATGAAGGCTTTGGCAGTCGACTTTTTTGTTCAATTAGTCTTTGTGTGATGACATCTCAGTTAACAGCGCGGTAAGAGCATAGGCAAGCTCGCTCTTAGTTGTCATATACAGTATAGCGTAAGCTCAGTACTGTTAGCAACTGTAGTGCCATAGTGTATATTTTAACTCATCAGCTGCCCTTACCCTCGACTTAAGCGTTAAAAGAGTTCTGAGTTCTGGCGAATTTCATTTGCTACGTTGCAACACGTTTCGTGTAACGTTAACTCTCCATCTCTTCCGTTGAAACAAAGTATATTTACAGACACCATATTGATACTGTCTATCCTTTCCCTGTTAACCCCGCTTTCGTTCCAAGCGAAAATCCACAAACGTTTACGAGCTTCGTCTTCTATTTCGTCTGATTGGGATAGTAAATCAAAGTTTCGTCTTCGTTTTGATGGCGTTGATAGTGCCTATCATGTCCTTTTGAATGGTAATTATCTTTAATACGACATTGCGATTAGGAGATCGGGAAATGTGTCTCCTTGGACTTGTGAAGCTAATACTGACTCAAACAAAATCACGATCTACATCGATACAATTCGAATATATATTACGAAGCACCATATCTTATTTACGTTTTTGGCGATTAGCATTTTTGAATTGAAGCAAGTTGTATTGAACTTACATTCGCGATCGCTTTCTCAAAAGTTCACAGATTTGGCATTTGGGTCAATTAAATAACAGGATTCATTTTATTATCATAGCTGGATCATTTGAATGTTCCAATTAAGACAAAATATTTCTGCTGTTAATGCTCCCTTTCCATTGCTCCTATCACTTCCCACTTCCCTAAGACTAGCAGCGAAACACCTTGCTTAGGCAACTCGAAAGACAATGTGGCCTCTCTATTTTCAACGCTAACTGCGGCCTGCTTATCCAGCATCGCTAACTGCGAAGAGGCGGCATCTCTTCGCGTCCTGCTCCGATGATGGGTAGTGTGGTGAAACCATAGCCTTCCATTTTGTGAACGCATCGCTATGCTTGTCGTCAATGCGGAAATGCTGGACCTCACTCTTGCCGTTCCAGAAGATTCCTTTCAGTGCAAGCTTTACCTCGGCTGAAGGACCGCGAAGGTTATCGTCGTGGTAATGCCACACAAAGACGCACAATTGTCACCATCTGGACTTGCAAGCGCTCCTACATCAGGTTCGTCACGAATAACCTAGATTTAGCACCTTTTAGAGAGGAACCTGTCCTGAACTTTTTCGATTACCTCCCATATGAGCGAACATGCGGAAAATATTCAATACCGGAAGGTCAATATTATTGCTTGACAAGATGCGGAAGCCATCAAAGTATGGCTGGTCTTGAATTCAAACCCATATCAGCGCACCTCCAAGTTCACACCACGTTTGTGAGACAAGTAGTGCTTACGCGCAAAACTCGCCGCAGTGTAGGATGGATACATTCTTCCATTACGTTATCCAAGTCCGGTCCTTGCGCTGCAGCACATCTTTCAGAATCTGACTTGCCAATTACGATCGACTTGTTTTTCAACTCAGGAAATGATGCGATGATTGCAAAAGCTTCATCAATTTCCCGTAGCTAATTTGAAATACCCATACATACATGATCACACAAGTACTGCGGTTTACCTTTAGCATGGAACGCAATGAAATCAAGCTTCAATCCGATCTCTGCTGTTGCATAATTCTTACCTCGCAGTGTTCCAAGTAATCACGCAAATATGGATGCCCACCACGCGCTGTCTCAGGACCACCGCATCTCGCCGGTGGGAGGACGCGTCGAACTGCAGCAACGGCATAGTCATGGAGAGCATAGACCTCCTCGGGTGTGCGTGGCGAGATTGAGCTCTTTCCAGGTCTCCCAGTACCATGACTGGACCTCATCCTCTCCATATCTCATCCTCTGTTTTCTGGGTCTTTAAATCAGTGGATATTGTGGTAACGAGACTTCTAAGTTGGAGAAAGTGGAGTAGTTGTAAGGCAACTTATACTGTTTACGCAAAGATAAGTGTAGACCAGTCGGACTGGCCTGACAGTATGAGCTCAAATTCTCTCCTTAACATCAGTACTGATTCCGAATGTTCAGACGGCAGTTGCTTTCCTATGATCACGAGGCATCACGTGATATGACAGTCGGCTTACACACTAAAGCTTATTTCGGCTCGGCATAGTCGATAAAATAGATGAGGCACTGTGAAATTAGTCCGAAATAGGATGAGCAAAATCGAGAGAATGATTAGTGCAGTTTTTACCCCCGCTCTCCAGACTCTCCAACGGATCCGGGAATAGGGATGACAATTTGCCCGAATCTCCAACACAATTTATGTTTGTCCGAACCCCGATTTTCAACATACAGTATAAATAATGGCTGCATTGATCTTTTTCGTCTCCAGACGTCGCTGGTACGAGCATATCAGTCGATACTTCCTGTGAGTAATTTTTCAATCTAAAAAGCCGCCATGTATCAATTCTGTGTCCTTGCGGGTGTCTTGTCGCTGCTGGTTGCTCCTCTGGTCGCGGCGACACCAACCTGGGGTCAATTTAGCAGCAGTTTTATCCCCGCTGCAGTTCAGGTAGGCCCAAGCGAAGGGCAGTTTGTTTCCAACTCAAGTGGACTGGACGGCCCAAAGATCAAATCGGTCAATGCCACAGCTTATGATTGGTGGTATTTCGACGCAGTTTCAGAAGATGCCAAGTCCTCAATTGTTATTGTCTTCTACACAGCTGGTCCACTGGGCTTCCCATTCGCATCCCAGAATATTAGCACTGTCGACTTCGTCAGTATTCAAGCTGTATTTCCCAATGGGACCGTCTATTCCACATCCCTACCTGCGACCAGCGCTACAGTACAGACAATTGGGGATGGTACTAGCGGCTTTTATGCGGATTCTGGGGCCAGCTGGATAGGCACCCCTGACTTATCTCACTATGTCCTCGTAGTGGACACCGCTGAGATTCAAGGAAGCTTTATGCTCGATTCAGTAGGTGGCCAGCCAGCCAGTTCTCTTTTTTCGTATCGCTTACTAACGTGGAATAACAGGTGGCATCGGGGCATTACCCCTGTGGCTCTGGCGCCGGCGAGACCATGGAAATCATGCCGAATATAGGATGGGCCAATGCGGTGCCTGACGCTGACAGCAAAGTGGATTTTACCATCCAAGGGAGCAGACTTGCTTTCACCGGTCCTGGTTATCATGATAAGGTAAGTGACCAGATACTATATTGAGCCGTTGTCTTCAAGTTTAGCTAGGTCAAGTGAGATCTAACCGAAAAGTAGAACTGGGGTGTCGTACCTTTTACGGACAATGTTGGGAGTTGGTACTGGGGCCATGGCAGACTGGGGCCGTACTCCATTGTCTGGTATGACGCTGTGACCCCAACAGGAGTGGAGTTTTTCAGTGCCTATGTTGCTCATGATGGTAGAGTTGTCGGTTCTCAATGCAGTGGAATTGAAGTGCGACCAACCGGGGCAAACTCCACCTATCCTCCAACCCAGACTGCAGGCAACCCGGCCGGTTTTCATATTACAATTGACTTGGGGAGCTCCAAGGTGTTGGAAATCAATGTATCAACTCAGCGCTCTACCATTGATTCAACAGTATATAGGCGTTGGACTGGGAAACTAGAAGGTGGTTTCCAGGATTCAGAGACGTGGGAAGGGGTAGCACTATATGAAGAATTCGCGCTCTTTCCGTGAGGTGTAGTAAATCACGAACGGTAGACCGGTACAGTACTTACGAATTTTTATGGATATACCAGGACAAGACGAGAAGGACTTGAATATAGATGTGTACGAAATATATGGAACAGCATGATTTATCTCCATCAACGATTTTCATATTTGCCTAGAATATATACAGTTGACTGATAGCATTGATTACTTCGGCTCCTTACTGATCAGTCAATATCATAACTTAACGTAATTCCCAAACGAGCGCACGCACTTCCCGAGGATCCTCAACATCCTTTAACATTCTGAAGCAATATATTATTATTATTGATATATACTCCACTCTGTTGGCCTCGGGGCCCTATGGTACTTCTCAATTCCTTACATGGCTCCATTGTCTCTGGCCAAGGCTCAGTGCAATTCAACACTCAATGCAATTATTAGTTAAAACATGAATTTGAAGCCATTCCCCTTAATATAGATTTCTTGAACCGGTCACGTGCTCTTATGTAATCTGTGACCTCTCCACTCGACTCACGAACAAACCCCTAAAGGCATCGATTGCTCTTTAGGCATATTAGCGTCTTCTAACACAAACTAGTGCATTTCCGAAAGGTCGGCGGTATAACGCAAGCGAGAGGCTAGCCATTATGTTCGGCGAACCACGAAGATTATGCTCATGCCACCAACAACGCCGTCGGACGATATGCGAAAAGAAATGCGGGGTGACCGAGTATATTACAGCGTAGCAGCTATTCAGCGTTCGGTACCGGATGGGATTTCGAGCATTATCCGTCCTGCGAGGTCTTTGCTATCCACTATTAATGAGTCATGTGAATTCAAGCTGGCCATGTGCATTCATGTGACGAAGTTTCAAAATGATGTTTCCCACAGGGCTTCCTACCGCTGAGCGCTACATGTCGGACTTGACCCCAATACATCATCCGCAGTCTATTACACAACATCTACATGGTATAGAAACCATCTCTGTCGATCGGTGGCATCAAGTTGAATTCAAGCACCCTGCTTACTCCGCCGACGATAACACTCATTTGATACTTCAGGCACCTGATCAGCGACATGGAAGCATACACCACGAAACAGCTCGCATAGCATGTGCAATCATTGCAGGGAACAGGTGGGATAGATACTTTACGGAGAATAAAGATGGGTCTCGTATTACAAACGAACTCGACAGCATTCTAAAACGGACCTATTTTTTGTTTCATGTCCCAAATTTGGAGCCTAATTCGGTGCAGGTTAGCACAGGCGCTACTGAAGAGATAGAATCCAAGTGTTCTTGAATTATCTGCTGGAGAGTGGCTACTTTCATGACTTTCTAGGCAAAATTCGTGTTCCTCTTCAGGATTGAGAAAGTTGCTAATATTCATGACGTCTTGTATATTACCAGCCTTGCAACTTCTGCGTATAAGGCTGGAATTTCGGCTGGCGCTGGATCAGCCCATGGGGGAATAGATGGTAGCATAATATTGCTTTTACAAAAGCAATTGTAAATCGTGGTATTGGAGACATCAAATCTCCATGCATCTATGATCCAGTGAACAGCATCCAAAACAGTGACGGTATCGACAGGATTTGTATTATTTTCATATCCTTTGAGCATATATGTAAGCCATTGTTTTCGATAGTGGGCCTTCAAATTCTATTATTGTTAGCTTCATTCTTTCGTAGTCAAAAAGTGGCATAGCCGCCAAGCAGTTTGAGTGAGACATTTAAGTTGTGCATGCATTCCTGGATTCAACAATTAATTGCTTGTTGATCTAATAAATATAAAAGGTTGACAAAGGTTGACATCTAGCACATCTAAAGTTACTCAACTTTGGTCGCCAGATATTCTCATTCTGCGTCGGTTTCTATGTGGTACAACTAGGAACCGAGATATCTTACCAGGATGCATGGTTGGTATTTGCAATGATCAATGTTGCTTTCTTCATTACGATGGTGGTATTGTTTTTCAAGGGAGAGACTTGGAGGAAGCAATTAGGACCACTCACTTTCCACTCAGACCTGCAATACACGAGAATACGCAGTTGGATCTACCCCGATTCTACCCTAATTGTTTAATAAAACGTCGGTTATTTATTAAAATGGCTCAAATCCGCATATACAGGAAACTGTTCACGAGGATGCTTAGGATATTTATACGGCTGAAACCGAAATTTGAAAATTCTCCAATCAAGCCCTTAGGTTCTCGGTAAGAGTAGCAACGTGTTGCTTGAAAATATCTTCCACCTGTTCCAGACACGTGTGTTGGATCGTTTGTTGAGCTGCAAAAGACTAGGAAGCAGAGCCTGGCTGAACATCTCAGAACTCTCACGGGGAAGAAGGGAAGGCATAATGTCAATGCTGATCACGCTCAATGGCAGATCGGGATTGCCTAGCGAGAGATTGACAGGTACGGTGGGATTGTCGAATGTCGTGGTGATGTCGTAGATAGGAACCGGTTGTCAGGGTTGGTCCTGAGTAGGAAGTCAGCACGGAACAACCTTCGATATTTGCAAAGAACAGAAGACTTACCTATCGGCGCTAACATTACATACCACCGAAAGTGTCCGGTTCGGCGACGAGAGCGTTTGCTCATTGACGAAAGGCCTCGCAGATAGGTAGATGCAGTTGATGAAAATATCAGCGTCTTGAACGATTTCCTTGAAGGGCCCTCCTATCTCAACCAGTTAGTAAATGCTTCATCCATGTGCAACATAAAACCACACAATTTGCTCACCCTTTTTTGTCTCTTCCAAATCCCACTTTAAGATGTCCGCATCGGGAATACCAACATCCTTGGCCAATTGCACGGCTCCCTTGCCACATCGTCCGAGCTTCAATTATGTTAGACTTCCTCAATTCTCCATCCAATATTTCAAGACTAAACTCACAGCTCCGATGACAAGCACCTTCGGAGACCGACCGGTATTCTTCTTTCCAGCCTCCAACGACTCCCTCACGGAGTCAATGAGAGCATTCTCATTAGGGTAGGTTTTTCACTCGGAAGAGCCTCGTTCTTTCCATGTGTTAACTGCCAAGCCCAAGTCTTGATCGCCAAGGCAGAACTCTGTTGAGTTGGCGTTTGTGCACGTGCTCGTCATAGCGGATCACGGAAGGTCTGTACCAGCATATCCAGCGTAGAACCGGAAGGCTAGCATAAAGTTGATTTAGCATATTGCGAGACAAGGAATACAGAATTTCTGATTTCCTACCAGCTACTCGAATTCGAGGTCTAATAAAGTACCACCTCCCCGGGCCCAGCGACCCAAGACCTTCTCCCAGCCGGCTTGATTCTTATAGCAGTGGGCAAATGAGATATGAAAATGTCCAATTGATAGTATGACAACAAATTCGAGAAAATGTCAATCGATATAAAGGATGGTCTTGCCGTATGACTCACAGATGCTGACAGGATCCACCAAAGCTGAAATCATTGACTCGGCCCCCGTCAAGGGAGAAGGTCTTATGAGGGAAATAATTATAATAAAAAAGTCATACTCTCTGAATAGTTTCGAAAAATTTGGTTGATGGCTGACCGGGTTTCTTCTTGTCCCCGTTGGTGGTTGCAGGCGGGATTTAGTTGAATGATATTAGAAAAATCCCAAGTAATTGTATTGCTCGGCGATGACCTCCTTCGGTTGTGGCAGTGTCCTTGGTTGCATCAGGAGCGGGATTGATGTCTGTGGGCCTCCCCGGTACTCGGAGACGTGGCTTACTTATCGTCAAGAGGCCGCTTATCTCCAGGCTGGGATTTGAGCCAGGACCTCGGTTAATTTTGGCCTCAGGTTTGCTCTCGACTCGTTCAGGGGTAGAGCAAACTTCGTTAGAGTCACTTTCCACCTACAGTATATAATACATATATAGATGTTCTCACACAACTACCAGAGAGTTAATATTATTGTTTACTTTGTCCAGATAGAGATTTTTAGTTATTAATCCAGTTATTTCCGTCAATAGACCCGTTATAAGCATTTCACACATATTCACGTCGTAAGAATCAATCAGTCATGGAAGAGAGAGGTCCCCAATTCTATGTCCACGAGCAATCGGCGGCACTACAAACTTTTCTCCCGTTACTACACCGTCACCTTCCGTATTCTAACCCTCTTTACAATCGGCTGCAGGCACCACATAATATAGCTTCAAGACTTTGCCTCTTTGCTGCAACATTCCCGCCTCTATCACCAGAATCTACTCCCTCTGTCTCAGAAGTCTACACCATCCTCTTCGCGGACCGCTCCCGGCACAAGGAGTCCCAAATCTGGATCTTCAACCCCATAATAACTTACTCTGCCCCACTATCGCAACTTCAGCAAGATGCTCTCACCTCACACCTCATATCCGTCATCCTTTTCCTAAAAGGAATCTCCATCGCCGAAGCACCTGGATGGCCATTCTCTCCTCTCCTCCGCTTCGCCTGTCTCCACGAGGCCTTTACCCGGACCCTAGAGCACATCACTAGGCCCAGAGATGCCATGCCATACATCACCCGATGGAACACATGGATTATATCTGCTTCGGCATTCTCCTCAAGCGTGAGAGAGAGTGAGCAGTTACCCGATGGCTTCAAAGTGGGGCGCGTTCCTGAAGATCAGCTTGATATCGTGCTGGCCACGTCCACAATCAAGCGCCAGCTTTCCACCTACCTTATTCTTCCAAGTATAGGATTGCTGAATGAGAAGGGTTTATTGGTAGCGTGGGCTTATATCGGTATCGATGGAGGTCTTGCGACGGTGTATGTGCTCCCTGACTATAGGGGCAAAGGACTAGCGTCATATGTCGCTAAGGAGCTATTGCGAAGGCTGGACGTGGGGGAGTTTAAGGATATGGGGTATGATGGGAAGAGCAAGTGGGTTCATTCTGATGTTAAGGCTGGGAACGAAAGTAGCGAGGGGGTTATGAAATCCCTTGGAGGGAAGGTGTGGTGGACTTCGGCCTACGTATGGGTGGACAGTGATAAATTCTGAAAGCGAGGGACCTTGCTCGTCTTCTTCACCGAGGTCAGCTTGACGCATTGCTCTGCCCTTAAAAGATATTTCATCGCCCTACCGAAGACGCGAAGAGGAAAATAGAGAAATACAAGCCATGCTAGAAGTGCAATATGCTCCACAAAGAATAGACCTCGTTACTATACCGGAGTGGTCAAGTGACAGATGGTGAATCAATGCCTTGCTGGATACCTTGGCACACGTTAACGCTGCAACAAACTCAATCAGTACAGTTCATCTCGGATTCTTTTATTTGGGTATTACCCTATCCTCACATTTGGTCGCTTCATGCTGTGGGTAGACAAGCAAGCCAATAGATGGGAGTACTGGTCGCCTGCTTGGATAGGGACTTAGCTGGCTTAGAGTCCAGTTAGCCCAGATAGGTCAGGCAACGATGATGAAATTGGCAATGACGACAGCGGATCGGTTGATTTTGATATATGTATAATAGCTTTTAATTTAGTATCAGTTGAGAAATATAGGATACCAATATTATGAATATGCTTTCTTTGAACTAATTTTTTCTCTGAATTTGATTTCTTTCTAATTTTGAGCATAGGAATGCTCACGAGTGAAAATATACTTGCGCATGCAATGAGGCGACGATGTTTATTTGCATTTCGAGACAGAGAGGACGAGCACGCAAGGCGCCCATTAGTGTTGAAGTATTTTAATTTTTAGTTTGGGTTCTCTCTTTCAGATTGTGAAAATTTGGGAAGTTGGAATGTGAACCATGGAGACAGCGATCACGCCTGAAGATGACACAGGCAGATCAAAGAAAATTATATACATTGTTGTTTCACTGACTTGAGCCTTAAAGAAAGACTTACTAAAATAGAATACAAGAAGAAAAAGGGTCAGAGTAAGGGAAGATTTAGACAATGCCAAAGTACGGATCCAAGGACAAAGACATCAGGGATTATAACGTTACGAATAAAACAAAAAAATTGCCGGATTAACACAAAAGTAATACAAGTCCATCCAAAAGATAACTAGCAAGCTCAAGCAAAAGTGAGCTGGACCGTATTGATGTAGGTATTCGTCGTATTCTGGTAAGAAAAGGTGAGCATCAGCTTCTGACCCTGGACCTGACCTTGCACTTGGAAGGGAATTGTATTGGCAACTCCTCCATAATTGTAACTTATACCGGCAACACTTTGGTACAACACCGTATTGGCAGTAGACCAAGGACCCACAGGAGTGGAAGAATACTTAATATAGTAAATTGAATCAACCCAATTGTTGAAGAATACCAACAGATACTGATTGTGGTACACGGAGTAGAACATGCTGCCGCTGGAGAACGGCATACTTCCCTGGATCACAGCAGCTGATTGGCGACGTGCGGTCGGGATCGGCATAGTGTAGCTCCACGTATTGGTAGAAGCATCATAAAATTGCCATTGGGAGAGATCCTGGATATTTTGTAATGGAACAGATGCGACATGGACATCGTATTGGTTACTATACACAGTATCCAAAGCATATAGATACGCAACGTCGTTAATGACGAGGTTTGCAAAGCTTCCGTAACTGTATATTGGACTACTCAAAAAAGTCTCTGCAGGACGAGTGACAGTCAATTCGAATTCGTCGGGATTAACCTTGTAATAAGCCAGAGTATTTCCGAGGGCAGAATAAGTATATTCAGCAGTATACTTCACAACCTGCCAAAAGTGCACAGCATCCGTACTGTTGATCGGGACACAGTTTGTGTATGTCCATATAGCATATCTATCAGTCGAGGAGTATCTCAGAGGCCACTCGGTGGCAGTGAACGGAATAGCGGAGACGATTCCTGGAGAGTTCTGATTGGTTGTGAAATCGTCGAGCCAGCCGAGATGGTTGAAATCTCGCGCAACGGAGGCAGAGTTCGACGAAAATCCCTGGAAAGATTGAGAACTGGAGAGAACGGTCGTGTCGTCGAAAAACCAAAACAAATTGTTTCCTATGGGACACGATCCACCACCATCACGATAAACTTCATAAGGGTTTTGCCAATCTGTGAGTCTACCCCAATTTAAAACGTTAGCGACTGAAAAGTCCAGATGATAACCCGGAGACTGCGACCATTTTGGATTGGTTGGGATGTAAGGCGTTGATATCGTAGGGATAGCAAACATAGTAGAAGCGGTCTCGGTCGCAATTTTGCTAGTAGACTGCCCCGAGACGCACATGGTCGCGGTGGCAGAAAAGAGAACCAGTCTGAGAAGATTCATTTTGCGACGATCATGAAAACAAATATGCAAAAACCGCTTGTCTATCGAATAAGATAGATAAGTATATAATATGACTCCGAGCGATTTAATTTGGAAATCAAAAATTCCGGGATGGCAAGTGTATAATACATATGGAATTTTTCTAACCGGGAACGAGTAGTCCAGGGTTGGCAGATGTAAGCATTTTTTCGTCAGTATCAAAATAATTGTTCAGAAAGCGGCAGATTCAGATAGCTGAAGTTACCAGTCGAATGGAAACAGCCATGGACGAGGAAAGACGCGAAAATATTGACCAGGAAGCCATTGTGAAATCGAAGCTGTTAGATAATCATGACAAAATAATGGTATACTCTTTGTACATAGCTCGTAGCTGTCAGCGTCGAATCAGGTATGCAGACTATGCAATTAAGAGGGCTAGGCTTGAATTCGGGAAACTCTTTTGCTACTCTCTTTGACAGCGCCGAGAGTATGGAGAGGAAACTAAGGTAAGACGACCGGATTCTGTAACCAGGATATCAGCAGGTTGCGGGAAAAAAGACTGTGGTAGCAGGAACGCTCATTTCAGTGGAAAAGGTATATTCAACCTTACTGGATATTCCAGATGGGCAAAGAAATTACCTTGCCCGTATATCGGTTTAGCTCTAGGTGCTAATGTGAAACATTTGGGATCCCATTTTAATTAGAAAAAGGGCAAAAGATGGGACGTTCCTGAATGACAATGTCGTCTCCGAACTCGTTGCTATTCTGCGGTATACGTGCGATAGAATTGGTACTCCTGAAGTGCGTATACGCGTAGAGTTTACGTACCTATTAAGTTTTGCTTAACCGTGCTGCCTCCTAATGCATTCCGTAGCCCGTTCCCACAGTCTCATAATACCATTCTGGCTTCGGTCGTTACGCTTACCATCCGATGGTCTTACGGACTACAGTACATTGGTTGCTACGAGCACGTTGCAAACCGCTGCATGCGATCGTGAATCAGATCGTGCTATCAATTTTCATTTCCAACCAAATGACTAGCTATGTCCCTTGTAGTTTGTCTTCAATCTTGCCTCCTCAGCCTTGCGTGCATTTGCTAGGATCACCATTCTCCAGAAGAATTTTTCCGAGCGCATGTGTCATACAATGGGGCGCGCCGCCTTCCGAAGGCTCCTCATCTGTTGGCCGGCCTCTTTCCTGGGTGTCACTAAAGTACAAGTGCCATCCACCTCAGCTTCTCAGGCTTTCCAGAAGCAGTAGCATTAATCCTGTTCAATTCTATTTGCATTTGTCGAGGCATCGTTGTTCAAATATTGGTGTTAAGCGAGTTGTAAATTATAATCGTGTAACAAAATCGACATTAAAATGCTTTGCGACCGAAACATTTTTCAGATGCGGCAGACCCCTGGTATTTTGCGATAGCTCCGTAGCTATCACCAACTCTCAAATTTCAACTCAATTTATCATCAATCATCTGCCGACGTCTTTCTCCCGTTATTTCAACACTGTAAGCTATTGGATATCGCGATAGAGACTAGCGTTTGTCTATTGCTGCGTTTTCGGCTTCCAGCAGCCGCTTTGTAGCCCTTACTGTAAGCTACTGTAGCAGACTAGAGCTGCTTCGGCCAACGTCTCACTCCTTCAAGTCTTTCGGTAGCTACCGACGGCACACGAACTAGTTACAGTAGGACTACATTCTGGCAAGTTATTTTTGCCTCGAGGATTTTTTCGTAGGCAGAATATGGACTTGCTTGCTGGGCATCGTCGCAACGGTGGTTGTAACCAAATGCAGCAACAAAAGAATGTATGCACTAACTAAAAGCATCCATCAGATACAGTTTATTCATGCACCTCTTTAATAGGCGCTCAGTGGTAAGGCAAAATATGTGTCGTGGTTTGCAAAACCGCATACGCTTCAGAATATGCAAGTCGAGATGAACGGAAGGAAAACAAAAAGCTTGCTAGAGATTCAAAACGGTCGTAAAAACTTGACAGCTAGCTGCTTTTTCACGGCCCACCTTTCCTAAACTAAATACAACTTAACGCCTCCCGGCTTAGGCCTTGCAGATGTTCACTGACGGTTGTTATCATCCGAAACCGTTCATTGTGCTTTCCTCATGCAAGCCGAATGCATGCTCGGTTCTTGGAAATCTGGGCGTCCTCTTATAGTCCGATTTGTAATATGTGTAATATGAAGTGCTCAGTCCACTGGATAAACGCCCATTGGAGCTCAGTGGTGGCCTATCATGGCAGACTACGTTCAAGTCGGCCGCTTTTGAACAATCGGCTGGCTAATGCGAGCCTGCGGAAATGGAACTTGTTCTGGCTCTGCTCTTCTGTAATTTGTAACCTCTATATACATAGCCCGCATTTGATCTGGCGAGAGCCTAATGCAGCCGTTGATAGCAAGATCTTAGAAAAAAGGCTCCAAAAATCACGACGTCGGGTTCAAAATGGTTCTTATTGCCTTATGTGGCGAAGTCTGAGCTGTCCTGGTGTCAACGTGAATGGCAATAAAGTCGCAATCGCAACTCTAAGATAAGCAAATGGCGCAGACAATAGATTTGCAAGTTTTATTAGCTTTTTCAGTGACTCGACAACCCTTGGTCTTCTCAAGGATACAACGGGACTTCTTGCCGGGTCTGGCAGCTGCAACATCAAGGTACAGGAAAAGGCAAGACTTGGTAACCACCTGAAAGGAAACCTTATATGGGCTGTTAAGAAAGCCGCTGTTAATTGATGTCTGATTTTATCAGATTTTCTGTCTAGGAGCCAGTTAAAGAGTTTAAAAGTAAATGAAAAGAGCTGGGATGGATGGTGCGACGATAGTGTTTAGTGATCATCGGACTAACTTTAATCAGACCGTACGTTAAATATATTGATGCTTGGCCATAGTCTATATGCAAAAAATACCGCGCTAACCTGCATGCTTTTTACCAGTTTTCTGTAAAATCACCACGCGTCGAGAACGTCTGCAGGAATAACAACATACAACTGAGCGCGACGAGTAATTCTGCAAAAAAAAGCCAAGCTAAATTAATCCATATGGCTGCCACCCTATCCTGATCCACATAGGTTCTTGATCTTTTATTCCTAAAATTTAGAAGAGTAACGCGTATGCGGTCTGAATCTAGTTAGAGAGCATTAGCGAAATCGATCCAATAGGAGGTTTCAAAAAGAGGTTTCTGAAGTCCTCACATCTTGTCGGCTGCTCGACTCGGCAAACTTTAGACTTCTCCGAAATCAATTTGCCATAAGCCTATCCATGTAAATGGACTAACCAGAAAGGCACACAGGACAACGTCTCGACCAGGCGTCTGAACGGTAACGTAGACCCGACATTACCGATGAATAGCTAACGGTGATTGACAACTTGCGCAGGTGACACAGCAAGTCATCGGTGATACTCCTCAAAATCAGGAAGCGCTAGACGATCGTTGAAGCCGTGAAAAAAGGTGATATCACGTTTTGAATGCAAGCGAAGCGAATCGCAGTAATTCCTCTTTTGAATGAGAAACTCGGGCCAAAACAATGGGTTAAAAAATGTCACACGCAGGGCCACGAGTTCTAGGCAATACATGTGTTTCTATGAAAGAATAATTAGATCACAATTCATCGGCTACTAGAAGCGACAGTAGTCGTGATGATCTCATTGCTTCATGGTAGTAACTATAACAACATTTGTCTCAAGCTCTGCCTTGAGAACCTACAAAAAATTGGTTCATGTCTGATCATCACTGAAAGACTTTTTGGCATTTATGGATCGAGTCTGACGCAAATATTTCTGTATTGCGGAGATATTTTCCGACAGGATAGCGTTTACGATCCAGATACGATTAAGATAATAAAATTCAAATACCAGATGGATACCAGAGCTTAACATCTGAACATGACGTGTTACCGGTCGCCATCACAATTACGTTTACCAACATAGACCTCGCCATCGATCGAATCGGACGTTCTTAGAATTGCGTTTGAAGCATTAGTAGATGATTGATCTATTTTTGGATTGAATACGGACTATTTATCTCTCGATATCAGATCAATGATAAAATACGTGATGCTTTTCGAATTTACAGAAATCTTATAGCTTGAGCGAGAATTCCGGAAAAATAAGTCGAGATGAAACATCCAGCGACTTTCTGAACCGATTAGTTGAGAAACAGAGGCGTTGAAAGCTCGAAGCTCATAAACTGTAAACCCTTTAGGTCAATATGACATATATCTGATAAACCCCTCTACCGCAGATCATAGAAAAGTTTGATTTTTCTTGACCCTTCGAACGTGGCTGTAACCGTTAAGCGCCCTGATAATCACCCAGAGTAGCTATAAAAGTTATATAATTCAAGGGAAAGTTATAGTCATGCTCTCTACCGCTCTCGAGATCCAGAGCGAGGGAACGTGTCGTCATCAGATGCAATTTGTATTTAGACGGCTCGAAGTCAAAAAGTCATATTCGAGAAAGTCAAGGACAAAAGGTAATGGCAATGCGTTGCTGAGACCAAGTACGACATTATCAAGCCATCTGAATCTGATGTGGCCTTCCAACATAATTTGAAACAAGTATCATTTCATTTCCAAATATCTGATAACTTGATAGTCATAAAATCGATAAACCTAACTTGTTTCTGAAAAAGAATTTCCAAAAGTAGCCATTAATATTAGATTTAGGCTATCAAATTTGTAGATGAAGAAAGTTTCAAAATTTGAAAGACTTGACAAATCAATTGGCTGGCTCATCTGCTTCTGCTATGTGATTTCCATAGTAACCCTTTCTCTAATGATATGCTGGAGATTCATCATCAGAACTTGCCAGTATATCAACTGATTTGCACAACAGCGAAATTTCCAACTGGTATCTGTATGTGCCCGTTGCTGGCGGCCTTCACGGTTTCGTTGCTAATAATCTTCAGTTCTGAGCTCATATCTGCTTAAGCACCTCATATATAACTCAAATCAATGCAATCATGATCTTCAATGCAGGAAAGGAAGCTGGATTGCGAAAACTGGATTTTGAAAAACGCTACGCACTTTTAGCCTCTCGCGTGACTGCAATTCCAATCAACTTGCACGAGTTTCAGTGGAACTTCACGAGCTAATTCCGGCAGCAATGTGGAAGTTATAGGGTATCCGCCCCTGTGAGCTGTTGAATATACCTTCAACCTTTTTTCTTCCACTTCTGTTAGTAGTATTTTTTAATCCGATCAGTCTGACGCGACGGGTTGTTTTCAGTTTTCGGTAAAGAGTTGTCTTGCTGATTTGCAAATGGCGCAGCCTCGCTTGCTGACTTATATTTACCGGATTTAATTCCGCTACTGCTTCAAGGACCAAAATTTCATTTTTTTGGCTTGGATTTTTTTGCGATGCATGGTGGTGGCGTTATTGGAGAAATAAGATGAAAGAGTAGGTGGTTGGTTCGTAGTAACGGGAACCGTTACGCACGAGTGACGTTACTGAAAAGTTAAACAGATAAAGTTAAGCATTAAAAGACTACGGTACGAACTGTGCGTGCTCAAGCAGATTAGGGTATTAGCCAGGATATGACAGAACTTAAAATAAAGTTCGTCGCATGCCACCTTGTTGATACAACAGGGTAAGAGGCCATACAGTCGGGCGCTCTTTATAACGAAGCATTCCAGACCACATATTTGTTACCCATTAACGCGATTTCGTAACATCGATATTTACGTAATTGTCGACGTAATCACTAGTTAAAAAGTAAGTCATACTTCCCGCGTAATCATTCACATTTTTGGACTACCCTACTCTTATTTCTCAATAACACCACCATGATACTCCGTAAAAGTTGAAAAGCTATTGATAGGAAGCACTATCCTTGGAGCACTAATTGGAGCATTAATTGGAGTTAAATCCGGTAAATATAAGTCGGGATACGAAGCTGCACGTGAGCTTGAAATTAACGCGTCAACTGTCTATCGAAGGCTGAAAGGTCACCCTTCACGCGCTACTGCTCGAATTGAGCAGCAATTGTTGTCAGAAGCAGAGGATAAAACAATATTAAAGTGAATTGAACAACTTAGTAGGTGTGGATATCCCGTAAGCTATACGCTGCTAAGACAAATAGCTATTGAAGTTCGCGATCGTCGCGTGGCGTCTTTCAACACGCCCAGACAAGCCCTTGTTCAATACCCAGATATTTGTAAAAACTGGATTCCACGGTTAATTAAACGTCATCCACATATTAAATCTATGATTGGCCGTCGAATAGCAGCCAGCAGAATGGATGGCACGACGAAAGACGGGTTAAACGCGTGGTTTGATGCGGTCGAACAAACGATTGACAAGTTCAAAATCAATAAATTGAACATCCGATCAGAACGCAGTGGCAAGCAAATTCTGGTCGTCAGGAGTGGATTTCAATTGTTGAATGCGTTTGTGCCGATGGGACTGTCACCGAACCTTTTGTGATTTTCAAAGGCCAACACGTTTCCAGTCGGTGGATCCCGAGTTCCCTTGATAGCAATTGGAGTTTCTCAGCAAACACAAAAGGATGGACTAGCAACCTTCATGGTTTGGAGTGGTTATCACGAATCTTTGAGCCTGTAACCCGCCAAAAAGCAAACGGCCAAACGCGACTTCTGATTTGCAATGGTCACGATGGCCATATAACTGGCCGTTTTATTGCTCATTGTATGGAGAACAATATCAAGTTATTAATTCTTCCTCCGCATACATCACATATACTGCAGCCGCTTGAGGTTGCGATTTTTGGGCCGTTAAAGAAGGCTTTGACATCAGAGTTAGCACCATTTTACGAAGCGCAATTAACACGAATAAAAAAGGCAGAATGGCTGGAGGCGTATGTACAAGCAAGAAAAATGAGTATTACAGAACTTAATATTATGTCGTCTTGGCGAGGTGCTGGATTGGTTCCATTTGATCGCAAGAAAGCACTTCGTTGTCCACCGACGGAGCAGACAACTGAACAACCGGTTGTGGAAACACCAACTTGTTCACCCGTAAAAGCCACCTTTAACAATATCTTTCTCCATAGCTCTTCTCCTGAGCTTGGAGTATTACACCGAGCAAGTAATGTTTTACAAGAACATATTCAGGTGCTGCAAACACCTGTCCGATCATATGTTCGCGAACTGGCAATTCGCAGTGAGCAACATTCTACACGTATAATCCACGGACGTGAGACTGCAAGCCTTCGTAGCTTAGTAAACAGAAGAACAGATATCAAAAAGGGAAACGAGCAGTTTTAAAGGGAAAATTCAGAATAACTATTGAGGAATTACGTGATGGGGTGCTTGTTGCTGAAAAAGAGACGGTCGACCGGGAGAAGAGAAAGGGCAAAATAACTAAGAAACATCGTGCTGAACTACCTGAAATTTGCGTAGAGGATGAATATTCACCTGAAAAAATTGAAGATAGTGAAATACAAGATTGTATTGTACTTTCTGTTGAGTAATTATTTTCTTTGTGCGATAAAATCGAAAAATTTAAATGACCATGCTGGAAGTATGAATAAACGGTGACTTACCTTATTGTTTTCAACTTGTTAGTCAATTCTCGCTGAGATTAATTACTCTGCAATCACACTCGCGTCAGTCAAATTGCTCTTGAAGCCATCGTTAGTAAGAAAAGCCAAGTCTTCTAGTCTCATATAGCTTGCCTATTGAATTGTGGTGCAATAATACGGGCAATTTCGTGCTAATCTCTCTTTTCATAAGGGGTTTGTCGAGCGATGACTATTCAAAAATTAAGAAATTAGGTAAGATAACTAGTTAGCTACTCAATAAGCGATCAAATTAGTAAAGTCAAATTAAAAAGAACAGCAGTTGCTTGGAAATCCCACAATCCAGCACTGGCTCAAATGCAATTGCAAGTGCTAACATCGACAGACGGCTTGTTCAAATGCGCTACGTAATCGGCTCACGACTTCATACAAAGCTGCGGCTGGCGTGGTAACCGAGCATCTCCGCACTGCCCGGCGCCCGTAACAAGGTACATACCACATTTTATGGCTGGACTTCTCGCAATGGCCTTGCTTTGCTGGGTATCAATGCCTTTTTCATTGACAGCGATTAGCAACTACATAAGTTGTTGCTAGGGATACCAGGCATTGAAGGCCGCCACACTGGAGAGAATCTTGCCGAGGAAGTCGCCAGCATTCTCTCAGAATGGGACATTGATAAGAGCCGCCTCGGGTACTTTGTCTTGGACAACGCGTCGAAATACGGCTGTTGCCCACCTTGCACAAGAGTTCGGGTTCAATGCTGATGAGCGTCGTTTACGTCGCCTGGGCCACATCCTTAACCTTGCGGTCAAGCAACTGATCTTTGGAGCATCTAGTGATGCAATTGAAGAGCTGGAAGATGAAGAAGATGCAGAAGACGACCTTATCTCTGCAGGTTGTGGAGAAGACCTCCGACTTCTACAAAAGTGGCGGGCCCAAGGACCTACTGGTCGTCTCCATAATCTCAACAGAATGATCCTCAACAGCCCACGGTACAGGGACCTCTTTCTTACCTGGCAAGGCGAAGATATTAAGAAGGGGATTCTCGAGGGTCAGCCGTTGCTCTCAGTTCCCGATAATGTCATCCATTGGAATTCGACCCATCGAATGATGGTGCGTGCATTGCGCTTGCGGCCAAACTTTGACCGAGGTAACCGAAGTCAGGAAGGAAACCCAGGGATCGAGAAACGCAAATACGGCGCCAATGTTGGCTGATGATGCCCTGCAAGTTGGGAGATTATCGAGGTCTTTATCAGCATCCTAAAGCCATTTAATGCAATCTCGACTCGTCTTCAAGGCAACGGTGAAATTCTGGGCGACATGGCGAATGAAAGCAGGTAGACAATTGTCACGGGTGCTTTCTGAGAGTATCTGCAGTCTTTTGAGTGGCTCTTGGATAAATTGCAAGCTCTGAAATCCGACCATGAACTCATTCAACACCTCACCAAGGAAGGAAAGATAATGGTGCGTACGCCACATCAACCTTGCATGGGAGAAGCTCGGCGAGTACTACTGGAAGTTCGAGCCGCCTTCATACACCGCTGCCATCATTTTGCATCCCTATCACGGCTGGCCTTGGCTTCGGAAACAGTGGCGAGAACTCGAAGGGGCAGAAGAGTGGCTTGAAATCTCGAGTAAGGCTATTAAACAGCTTTGGCAAAGAGAATATGCAGTTCTTGATATCTCAGCAAATCAAGACAACACTTCTGCCACTACCAAAGAGCAAGGTTCTGGCTCTTTTGAAAGCTTCCTCACTAACCATGACCATAACAATGACCCTTCTAACCATAGCTTCGCTGCGAACACCGACGAGTACCAGCAGTACTGCCAGTCGTTCAAGATGGCCAACCGAAAATACCAGAACAACCCATACTCGTGGTGGCTGGAGAATGAGAAAAAGTATCCGCGGCTTTCTCGTATGGCCACCGATATCTTATCCATTCCTGCAATGACTGCTGAGAGGATGGTACAACCTCTTAGGAATCGCTTGGACCGGTCACGATATCGCAAAACACAGTGTTTACGAACTTGGAGTAAAGAGGGCATCATTCAGGCTGCTTGGGACGGCATAAACGACTTGTATAGGACTGATAGCCTTCAATAGTAGTAGTAGACAGTAGAGGTCTAGGGCACAAATCTTAATAGTTGTTGCGCTCCTCGTGAGCCGTAGCGATCATGCTGAACGTGAACGTTCATATTGATTCTCCTAGGTCTCCGAGACTTGGCGCTGGCAGACTACGGATTCTTCAAAATTCGAGTGCACACGTGCAACCATTGCGTACAGTTGCCGAACAACGCAATAGGAGTACAGAGCGCCTACGGCACGCCACTCGCCTTCGAGAGCACGATATTAATATAATGACAGTATATTACAGTAACTTACATGGTTCCCTTCGTTTATAAGGGGTTTAGTCAGAAAACTTCCTTTCCCTTTGGAGCCTTCCTCTTTAGAGATAGAAGAGAAGAACTATCGACAATAATGTCGTCGGTAGTAGGCTCATCACTCGTAGAAGCTTTAATGACGGCTAGTAGCTTCCAAGAGTACCCAGATCGGTTTTTCATGCTATACGCTCTAAAAAGACATTCAACAACCACCTCTGTTCCTTGAGTAAAATCCTCTGGTCGTAGCTCGTGACCAGTGTAGTCGGTACAGGCAGACATGCCATCGTACAGAAACGGGAATGGGCCGTTGGGGTCAATATCGTAACCCTGAAGAGCCGGATCTTTCGTCTTCAGGGATATGGCGAGTTCCTTGGGAGGCCCTGGAGTAAATGGACCGAGGTGAAGGAAGGCACTAATCCGTTGACTAATCGTGTTGTCGATTGAGAACTTCACCTGCCACCGATCGAATCTACTTGACCGTTCTAGGTCGACATACTCGCCAAGGCAGCCGGATATAAAGATCTTCTGGGGCCGAATCATGACATGCCACAGCTTGTCTAACAACTGCACGCTGCATAAGGAATAGGCCTTTGGGAACCATTAGAGCCGGAAGCGGAAGAGGTTCAATGGTGCAGCAGTCGTCCATATTAGACTCACTAGAGCACAGCCTACAAGGTTTAACAACCCGCCCGCACATAGGATAAGCCTGCCGGAGCCACGGATGGTTGAGGGGCAAGTTAAAAATCGGCCAATTATATTATCGTACTTTATAATTGCGTGCAGTGTAGACATTTTTGACTCTTTAAGTGCCACCAAATCTGTCATCTTTTGTCCCTTGGGAAGAACTAACTTACGTTCTCCCTCAGGAATATTCCAGTAGACACGTGCCACGCGTGCCGTGCGGAAGGGGGGAGTTGGAGCTTAAGAAGACAACTTTATGAGCAATTGAAGGATCTATGCTATCTGTGTGCATTCCATAGCCTATCTGTAAGATTTGCACCTAGCGCCAGCCACAGGGAGAGGAACACTGTAACTAATACAGAACGAGAAAGCTAAAAACCGACCATTATAATAGCATAGCACGTGACAAACACGTGACAGTAGGTCCCACCAAATCTGCTACATCTTTGACCCTTCGGCAGAACTTCGTTCTCCTCCTACCCGTCTTCCCGTTTCCTACTTCCTAAGGCGCCTATGTAACCCGTAAATATATTGACCCGATTACACGTGACTGCACCTTTGTTTGAGCACTGACCTGCTTGACGTGGCACTGCGTCAAGCCCAAGTATGCCTTCAAGCGCGGAATTCAGCCTTGTGAGTCTGAGTGCAGACGACATACCTGCGAAGCCAGCAAGGCAATCTTCTTTTATTCTCTGCTTTTTCTCAACCTGCGTTATCGTGTGTTATTGACAGAGCTGTGCTTAATATCACGATGACTTTTGGTTTTAGCGTTGGCGATTTTATCGCGGCAATCGAGCTTGCAAACAAGATCCGGAAGGAATTCGTAGGTGCGCCAAGTCAATTCGAGGCTATCTCAGATGAGTGAGTTGTTTAAATAAGAGTTCGATCTGTGCTGAGTATTATGTTCAAATAGGGTTAGAAGTCTCCATATCGTCCTTCAGGATGCCGATGTTGCCTTTCCAAATCGAGAGCTTGACAACGAACAGAAGAGAAATTTAGAAGTCATCGATAAAGGTTGCCGAAATATTTTCGACGAGCTTCAACGAATACTAAACAAAAACAGCGAACTTAGTTTTGAAAGTGAGAGTGTTGGTAAGAGAATCAGAAGAGTGTGGAAGAGGCTTAATTGGAGGCCGGAATACATCGATGAGCTTCGGAGTCGTATCAGTACAAACATTGGTTTGCTAAACGCGTTTAACGGACGACTTACTCAAGACGGCGTGACTAAGTTAGTACGGCACCAACAAGATCAAGAGCGTCACACTGTCCTCGACTGGATCACGCCGACTGATTATGCACCTCAACAGACTGACTTCATTGCTCGGCGACAAGAAGGAACTGGCCAGTGGCTTCTAGATTCGCCAGAATTCCAGAAATGGCTAGAAACCGATAAACAGACATTGTTCTGTCCAGGAATTCCCGGGGCGGGGAAGACAATTCTCACCTCAATTGTGGTAGAAGAGCTCAGTACTCGCTTTAAAAATGACAAGAATATAGGGATTGCGTACCTCTATTGCAACTTCAAAAGAGAAAACGAACAGAAGGCTAGCGATCTAGTCGCAAGTCTACTAAAGCAGCTAAGTGAGGGCCGGTCTTCTCTGCCAGACGCTATCAAAGATCTTTACGCTAGCCATAAGGACAAGGGAACGCGGCCATCATCGGATGAAATCTCGAGACATCTCCAGTCGGTGGCTACTATGTACTCGAGAGTCTTTATTGTCATCGATGCGCTTGATGAGTGCCAGGTATCTCATGGCTGCCGGGAGACATTCTTGTCAGGGTTATTCAGCCTCCAGGCCAAGTGCAGAGCGAATCTCTTTGCAACTTCGAGATTTATACTGGAAATCACCAAAAAGTTCCAGGAAAGCATATTATTAGAGATACGAGCTAGTGAACATGATGTACGGAGATATGTAGATGGCCATATGTCACATCTGCCATCCTTTATCGGACGTAATCCAGATTTACAAGAGGAAGTCAAGACTAAAATCGTAAAAGCTGTCGACGGCATGTATGTGGCTCTTATAGCCCTTATCTGTACAAACACTAACTTCGCTTAGGTTTTTACTTGCGAAGTTTCATGTAGATTCCTTAGTCGGGAAGGGATCGGTAAAGGAGATGCGAACCGCCCTCAAAAATTTACCTTCTGGATCTGATGCGTATGACCATGCTTACGAGGATGCAATGGAGCGAATCAGAGGACAACTACCAGACTGGGAGAAGCTTGCTACGCGGGTCCTATCATGGATCACCTGTGCAGAAAGACGGCTGACTACACGAGAACTTCAACATGCACTTGCTGTGGAAGTAGGCGAGTCTGAGTTGGGCAAAGACAATAACAGTCTGTGTTACATACCTCTCATTTGATGTTTTTGAGCGCGGGTTTTGTCAAACAGACGATGAATTCGAGGAGCGATTGCGGTCAAATCGGTTTTTCAAGTACGCTGCACAAAACTGGGGCTACCATGCTTGTAAGGTTTCGACTTTAAGCCAAAAGTTAAGCCAAGCGGTTGTCAGCTTTCTTATGAGCGAATCTAAGGTTAATGCATCGAGCGAAGGGTTACTGGCCGTCAAGCGCTATTCATCACACAAAGAATACAGCCGGGAAGTTCCGAGAGGGTTAACGGGACTACATTTGACAGCTTACTTTGGGGTTGAGGCTGTGGTCAAGATACTGCTCGACACACGCAAGGTCGATGCCGACAAGGTGTGACAGCGCTACAGAGAGGAATCCCACGAAGGAGATATTCTGTAGAAGGTGCTGTATTTGTTAGAATACTAAGCTGAAGAGAGAAGAGAAGAAGGTCTCTCCAGAGCAGTTAGTACAGTAAATAGATCAATAGTGTGGAGAATATCTGGTTACAGGTCAGATCCCGTGATGTAGTCAAGTGACCAAGTGCTAAGCGAAGGGCGCTGGAGAGAATATCCTCGCCTCTGAGCTCTGGTAGAACTTAGCTCCTTAAGTCGATAAGTCAATACAACACCTGTGTTCCACCACGCCTACTTCCTGCTGTTGCTGTACTCTGTGATTAGTCATACCACGATCAGGGTCTTTTCAATAAATAGTACAGTTTCCAGTTCCTTCTCTGCAGTGAATCTTCCAGACGACTTTCTTAGTAGTGCGTCTCTTTGTCTGATCTCTTAGAATCTTCCAATATGATCAATATGTGCATGTGACAATGTGACATTCTAGAGTGTTCCAGAACTGTTACAGTAGTGTTAGATACGATCAGGATTCTCTTCCATTCCGTCCACTCCATTTTGAGGGCATGTGGAATGGAATGGACGTCTTAGTCAGCTCGTCTCCGTGGAGTGTATGGAGTAGATCCATCTGACCTTCCCGTGGAGTGGATAAAAAGAGTGGAAATGGAAATGACTTGTTAACGAGCGACTTCCTAGAGTAGTCGCCCCTGAGCCCCTACTTGGTATATGGTGACGATCTGATCGATATTATCCCTTGCCGTCAGGCTATTTCTAACGTATTCTCTCCCTTCTTTACATCCTCCGACGTGATGTTGAGCTCGACATCGACGAGCAGTTGAATAGCCTCATCCTCCTCAGAAACGAATATTGGGTCAAGCTCGTCAATGATACCGGCTCGGAGCCACGAACGTAGCACCTGACAGATCCCAATGGTGTGAGCTTCTAAGCAATTTCTTTGGGGAGTCACCATAAGCTCTGCCGCCGAAAACAACCTCTCGCACTCGGCAGACATCAGAGTCGACCACCTCAACTACGCACCCCACACGACTACAAGCACGTCTCGCTTTCGCCGCCGAACATAGGACGCCAAACATCTAGAGAATCGCCTTCAGAAGTATCTGTTTTCTAACCAATCAGTTGTGGGACCTCTTTAAACCGAAACGAGATAGCATCGAATTGAAGGAAAACTGTGGAAGGGTATACTGTCGGGGCTATTTGCGAGTTCATGTCTGCACTGAAAGAATTGTTATGTATAAACGTATGTGTCCTATAGGCTTAGCACCTCCGGACGGAATAAATATCATCATCAACATCAGAGTGCTCAAGATGGCAACGCAAACCTGCTCAATTGCGTTGCGTTGCCTTGTGCCTGAGGGAGAATGCAGCCTCAGGGTCAAAGATGTGACGGATTGGCGGGGGGGGCCTGTCACGTGCTTGTCACATGTTCTCCCAAAAAGAACCAATTTCTGCAGTGAACGTGATTAAAATATGACAATATAATTTTGGGCCATTCTTTTTACCTCAGAAGCTCAGGCCATAATCCAAGAGGAGTCTAGCCCCGCAGGATAAATGTATTTCCGTTCCGAGATCATGTCACCTCCTCTTATATATAATCTGAGATCCAGCATCCGTGGGCGGTGGCCGGTGGCCGGTGGGCCGTGGTTCTGACAGGCTTATCCTATGTGCGGGCGGGTTGTTACATTTTGTAGGCTGTCCTCTATACATGCTGTATACGTGCTGTGAGGGAGAACGAAGTTCTGCCTCACGGTCATAGATGTGACTACATCCGGTTATCTTTGCAGAAGACGGCTCGTCCGACAGATAGAATCGCATTTAGGAGATTGGATAGCACCCCATGCGCATCCATAATGCTTCCACCAGGAAGCGAAAATTGAATCTTATATCACATGGATCCCACGCGAGCGCCAAGCAAAGACTGCCTTCAAAAAAACTCTATCTTACCACATTTAGCTTCGTGCGAAACTAGATTCTTTATGAAAATGCTTGCAGGATGAAAGTACCAGTGGAGCGCCTCGTCACATAGACTTTTTTTAGCTGCATTTGAAAACATTGCCTCTGCATAAGCTGTGTTTGATATTGCCAGTTTCTCGGGTAACAAATTGTATGGTTACACAACATATATTGTTACGAGGAGGCTCGAGAAGGATTTCTTGAAAGCGCAGCCATGACCATGGCGCGAATGACCTTATTTAATAAAGAAGTTCTGGTGAGCCGCTGGCATATTAGCAATCAGTGTAGCTTATCTAAAGATAGTTAGTTTCTATTGCTGTTGCTCATTTTAGCATGACAGCGCATCTGCTCGCAATGACTAGTCACGAACTTGAATACCTGTCGCTGACAAAAAACAATCATTATACATGTCTTCAACCATTAAGAATGCAGGCAGCTCTAGGTCCTCGGGCGAGCATCTGGCTGCCATCATCTCTTAGAAGGGAGGTCCTTTCTCTATCGTCTCACGATCTACTCCCACGCCTGGCCCCAATGATTTACTTATCGAAGTGAAGGCCATCGCGATGAACACAGTTGACCACGTACACGAGATTTCGGCTTTCCTGCTATTGCTAGCTATCCTGCAACTGTTGGATCTGACATTGCAGGCATCGTTGTGAGCGCAGGCTCTAATATCCGATCAAATACGCCTAAACCCGGAACCAGGGTGGCAGCTTTCGCGTCTTCATTCTACCAACAGGGTGCCCCAGATTATGGCGCGTTTCAGAAATATGTGTTAGTTCCATCTGAGAACGCAGTTCCTCTACCCGATAATCTCACCTTCCAGGAGGGTTCAATTCTTCCAATGGCTGTCGAGACTGCCTGGGCTGGGTGGTACACGATTGGTATCACGCACGACACTCAGTACACTCCGGTAGAGAAACAAGCCGCTCTTGTATGGGGAGGCTCTAGCAGTGTTGGTAGCGCAGCAGTTCAATCTGCCAAGATCATGGATTTACCGTCTATGCAACGGCTAGTGAGATACATCATGAATATCTCAAGAAACTTGGAGCAGACCGAATCTTCAACTACAGGGCGAGTGACGTCGTTTCTCAGATCGTGAAAGCTGCCCAGGATGACGGAATTACCCTGCATACCGCATATAGCGCTCCGAAGGGTTCACCTAAACAATGTCTAGAGGTTCTCAAAAAGCTCAAGGGAGATGCAACAGCGAAGTTGGCATATGCCCCTGTTCTGCCCTTAAACGCACCGACTGTGGAAGGTATCGAGGCAAATTTGTCATGGCGCCGCGTGACGCTAGTGAGAGAACGGAACACTTCTTCCGGACATTTAGAGTCTGCCTTGCAAAAAGACTTGCATCGGGCGACTTCATTCCAAGTCCACGCATTCAGATTGTGGAAGGAGGTCTTGAGAGCGCGAATAAGGCGCTGGATCAGCTGAAAGGTGGCGTCAGTGGAACAAAGCTGTAATTGAACTCTGAGACGAGAGTCTATAGCATATTCCTGTCTTTCTATTGATTTGAATGCGAGACTGATACCTGTACGTACAGAGGTCGACCAAATCCATCCAAAGGTATAAAGATAGACGAGTGTTATTTGGCCTTACCCTTGTGTTTCTCCCACTGCCGCTGGTGCTCCTGACAGATGGTTGAAGGCGTGTCCGTACTGCTCAACCTTTTTTTTTTTCAAAGTAAAATTCTGGTGGGCAATATTCTGGCAGCTTTTAAATAATAATATCCAGTCCCCTATTGTTCGGTAGTTTCAAAAGTACGATGTAGGCTATAATGGGCTATCATGTTGAAAAATGATCTACCGTACTTTAGGTTTGGGCTTTTAAACTTTTAAGCCTACCCTACCACCCGACACTAGCGGTAGATAATATTAAATGTATACGCCCTGGAAGGCTAAGACCCGCTCTAAGCTTACACACTAGACCCAGATTTATCATGCAAGCCACAGTTCCCAATTCATGGGACTGTGCAATTCCCAACTCACAAACTCCCAACGTCTCTAAAGGAGAGTTAAGGTTCCTGACACCTATCGTCGATTCAGGAACGAGGAATGCCTTTACAATTTAACCCATCCAACTTCTTCCGGATGGTTACCCTACGAGTGGAATTGCGCAAAAATATTTACAGATGTCTACTGTATTTCACATACCAAAATAGGGTTATGCTTAGTAGAAACAAAAGAACCACCAATATACAAAATACAAATACAAGTACCACAACAAGCACATGAAATAGACTCAAAAAGAATAAAATAAACTACATAACATACCCTAAAAACCATAACTTATTAGGAGATATGGCAATATAATACATGAGTAACTTGTCCAGTGATTGTGTTCCCACAACTTGAGCATCACTTCACATTTTATTTAACATTCCGTCTGAGTGGATATTGGGGACGGTTCTTTATGTCGGCCAGATAGATCACTTCTCGTTGACCGTTCATGTAACAAATTAATATTAGCGCTACGAGAAAGTCTACATATCGTCGAATACTTCAAATTCCAGAATTCACAACTTAACGACAATTGAGATTATCGACGACACAAGGACTAACTGTAAGTAAACCACTACCGATGAAGGTAGGACACTATAAAAGCATTCTACAAAGCGGCAATACCGAAGGCAGGGTAACAAATATCTGAATTTGTAAGCTAATCTTCAAGGCCAATTTTGTTTCTTATATGTTAGATGGATCATTTTAAATCCTCACAGCGAGAAATATCGCTAAAATAAACCGCTTCAGATTCCCGAGATATAGTATAATAAGGTTCTATGATCACAGACAGTGTTCAGCATTTAGAGACTACGTTCTCTAAAAATGAGACTGCGGGGCTTCTAGACTCTTCACCACAGGAACAAATCAACGATTCTCAAGGCAGCTCTGCCCAAAATGAAGGTCTACAACAGTCGAAGCTCCTCGAAATTCAAGTAAGAATTATAAACAGCGGGCACAATCCGGGACCATTCGCAATGCGTCATCCGCGGCTCGATTTTGAACTGCTTCATCGCAAGATTTTGGACAAGTTTGAGAACCACAAAACCTATTCCAAGTACGAAATTCTCGACTTAGTACTACCCGGAGGTCTTAGCATAGAAGAAGAAACCTGGATCGAGGAGTATCACGATCGCTCACGGATAGTTGTTGTTGCCAGATATCCTGTGTTTAAGCTTTGGCTTTTTTGGATTATGGTTTGCGCCATTATCCCTGCACTAATACCATCTTTAGGGCTCGCCATTGGTGGAGAAATGACTGCGGCAATTGTGACATTTCTTACCATGGCGTCCGTGATATCACTTCCTGTTACAGTTGTGGTGATTGTCAATAGTGGATAAGAGTATAGGAAGCCATTGTGTCCATATGGCTGCTTGGTTGAGGTGCAGATCAAGAAAGCTATATCTAATGTAATTTGAATGACAATAAATTTGGATCTATTCTGGCTTTCCTAAAGCCGACGTCCTCTTTCTTGCTCATTATTCAGAGGTCGAGGGTTCCAGCGGTATTTCGTGGTTGTCACCGTATGATTGCATTTTGGACACCAGTAAGATGTCCGAAACTCGTCAAGAACACAACATTAAAGTCCTTTTTGCGGAACAGGTCTTGGAAGCCTTTCTTGCGACTCGGTGCGTGATACTTCTTCTTGGAGTTATTGCAATTACCTATAAGAATTATCACGTTATCACCAAACTTGCTCCGCAAGGCATTAGTGAGATTATCGTCTGCCTGCTGGCGCTTTCAGGACTGGTTGATTGCTTTGAGTAGGTGTTTTTCTAGGTGCATTTTTATGGTATTCGTATGTGCTGTGACTGTGCGGCCATACTAAGATGAAAAGACAGTTCCCCGTCCGATCAACGTCAGTTACGCATTTTTAGGCCTACTCAGTACTGCGGTGGGAGACCACTTCAGATCAAGATCCTCGTGTTGATATTGACCCATGCCGTAGATTTTCTCGTTCTTGGCTAGAGTGACTCGAGGCGCAAAGTCGGGTCGTAGTCACCTCCAGGAATTGGCTTAAACTCGCGGCCTTCAACCTTGAGGGAACTACATTTAGGATCAGCGAGATCGCGTCGATTGCGTACATATTCCTCCAGCAGAAGTTTGCCCTTCGAATTGAACACTGAGATCTTGACGCCGGCGGTGATGACAGCTTTAATTTTACCGTTGACTATGGATGCTTCGGTGTCGCCGACGGAGATTTCCGCTTTCGAACCCACAACTTTCTGCAATGCCCAATCTTCCAAGGGCATGTTGTGATGTTTTGTAGCGCGAACTCTAAGCGTGTTCTCGCCCCACGATTCGATCCAAAGCTCTCAGCATCATAGTGAATAATAAGACAGTTATCACGCGAGTAAATCATTGTGAAGTTCTACAGAAAGTTAAACTGTTCTCGTGGTGAATGTCGATGCTGTTCTTATACGTACAGCCAAGCTATTGCCCCCGCTCGTGGACTGAATAAAGCCAAAGTTTAAGAAAGTATCCGAGCGTTCATGCGACTGCAATGTTCTTTAGGCTAATGCAGACGGATCTCGCCTGCGGTCACAGATCATTGACGTCCATCAGCACTTGTCCAACGGCTATCATGATGATGCATTGGTGCTTCCAGCGCTGGTCATCAAAGCAATAAGTTCATATACAGTTCTGGCTTGCCTTCAGCCAAATATTTGCGGGAATTCTGTGGGGAAGACTGCGCCGGTAAGAGCTTCTGTTGTAGAAAAGACGTGCAGGAATGCGGGGAATTGGATTTTCATTGTTCTGAACGCTAGACGATCCGGCTAAACTGTTTGTACTTAGCTTTCTCAATTGGCCGATGACCATCCAGCCCCCTAGCCCCTAGCCCCTAGCCCCTGATTAAGGAGACATCACACATCAATTAGGTCTCAAAACCGCACGGCCGAAACCCAGACCGTCCTCCTGGACGGTCCCACCGGCACCCAAAGCCTCTTCCTCAGCCTTTTTCCCGGACTTCGTGTTCCTGCGGGTAACGAGCGGCTTGGGTTTTCAATTTGGTGCGAGTGCTGTTTACGCCAACTGAAACAGAACGTCATGAAATGATGAATCAAGCCTGTTTATGGCTTCGGAGAAGGAATGAGAGATGATTGTAAGGACATTTCTTCTGTAGGAAAGCTATCCGCTGCTGCTACAAATCTGGAGTTCTGACGCATACGCTGTTGTGTGTTATTTACCGTCAATTATCCGTAGTTGAGCAGTCGGCACGAACTGACTCTGGCGACCAGTATAACGAAATACTGGAACTGCGAGTCCCGCGAATTCCACATAAGACCGCACTTCCCCCGCCTGCATTATTTTGCCGATCCGAAAGGGAATACATCAATTCAGCCAGAATTGAACTGGAAACCTGAACGTAGTTATAAAAGAGAGCACGATGGCTTTATGTTCTTGAGAGAAGTAGAGTAGCGAGCTAGCTGTATTGCGACTATTAAACAACGAAACAATGGTGACCAAAACTCTTATTGATTGGCAGCCTGGTAGTATTGTGCTGAAGATCGACATCGATGACGACGAGCATGTATGGCTTCGCTCCATTCGACAAGCCGGAGTGGCTACGCTGGAAGCGAGATCTCCAGATTACCGTGACAACGCTTTGCCGCTCGCCGAAGTCAGGGTAGTCGGTGAGGGTAATGAGATTACGGCCTCGAAGCGCCAGGTAGGTGGCTATCTCGGTCGTCGTTTGCGTTATGTGCGGCATGAGGAGCGTAGTGATGGGGATTTGAAATTCCTCGACGTGGTAACACGCGATCCGACAACCGGAATCACTGTCACGAATCACTTTTCTGCCTATGCAGAGTTGCCTGTACTCCGTTCTCGCGTTGAGGTTCACAATTCTTCCAAAGGCAACTTGACGTTGCAGATGGTGTCTTCGCTGGTCTTCGCCGGTCTTACTCCAGGGTCTGAGAATTGGTGGAAAGAGCTCCGGTTGTCTTTTGCACACAATGGCTGGTATCGAGAGGCACAGTGGCAGGATAGATCGCTGCCCAGTGTGGGTCTAGATGACTACGGTGTGGCCGAGGTTGGGTTCAGGGATTCTACCCGAGCTTGTTTTGCCATATCGAACCAGGGCACGTTCTCTACAGGAGGGTACTTGCCCATGGGTGCATTAAGTCGTGTCGATGGAACGGCAACGTGGTTGTGGCAGATTGAGCACAACGGATCCTGGCGATGGGAGATCAGCGATTATCGAGATAGTGTCTACTTGAATGTCGGTGGCCCCATCGATCAGGAACACCAATGGAGCAAATGCTTGTCCGCGGGAGAGTCGTTTATCAGCGTGCCGGTTGCACTGGTAGTTGTCGACAGCAAATTTGATACCGTATTCACCCCACTGACCCAATATCGGCGGCGAATTCGACGCCATCACGAGGACAATGAGCGGCTGCCAATTATTTTCAACGATTACATGAACTGCTTATTCGGTGATCCGACGACAGAGAAAGTCAGCGCTCTCATCCAACCTGCTGCGCAGGCTGGGGCCGAGTATTTCTGCATCGACTGCGGTTGGTACGCCGATGACAGCGGCTGGTGGGACTGTGTGGGCGAGTGGGAACCTTCTACAAGCCGATTTCCTGCCGGGTTGAAAAGTACTTTAGACGAGATCAGAGCTGCTGGTATGATCCCAGGCCTGTGGATTGAACCTGAAGTTGTTGGCGTACGCAGTCCCATCGCTGACCAACTTCCTCAAGAGGCCTTCTTTCAACGTCACGGACAGCGAGTGGTAGAAAGGGGCCGTTACCAACTCGACTATCGTCACCCGGCAGTGATCGAGAGGATGGATTCGATCATAAACCGGCTAGTGAACGAATTTGGCGCTGGCTATTTCAAGTTCGACTATAACATCGATGTTACTCAAGGTACCGACATCAACTCGACTAGCCCCGGCGACGGGATGTTCGAGCATAACCGAGCCTACCTTGCCTGGGTTAATCGTATCTTTGATCGATTCCCAACCCTTGTAATCGAGAGCTGTTCCAGCGGTGCGCAAAGGATGGATTATGCTATGCTCGCTACGCATCCAATTCAGTCCACCAGCGACCAGCGGGACCCAGTCCGATACGCCGCGATTGCGGCGAGCGTACCGACCGCGGTCACACCTGAGCAAAGTGCGACTTGGGCTTATCCTCAGCCTGGATGGAACGACGAACGCAACGTTTTCACTGTGGTAAACAGTTTACTTGGGCGAGTGCACCTTAGTGGTCGACTTGACCAGCTGAGTAAACACCAACATAAGCTCATATCCGATGGAATGACTATCTATAAGCAAATCCGTGATGAGCTGCGTCATGGTGTACCGTTCTGGCCACTCGGTCTACCAAGCTGGGACGCGGATTGGATTGCTCTCGGAATTGACTGCGGTAATAACCGATATGTGTCTGTGTGGCGCCGCGGCGGTGATGAGACTTGTCCTCTTCCCATCCGTGAACTCGAAGGAGAGGCTCTCAGTGCTGAGTGCCTATATCCGGCTCAAATGCCAGGCAACGCAATTTGGCACGCGGACAAAGGAATTTTGTCTGTGACTCTTCCTGCAGCTCCTTCTGCTCGCTTGTTCCGGTTAAGTGCATAGTCCACGAAAGATGTTTTAGCGGTGCGTAGAAGTAGATCGCATTTATTATAATTAGTTTTATCCGTCTTCCTGCCGCGATTTTCATATTATACGACCATAGTAATATTGTGTGCTAAAGCAAGGCTTCCATCGACGATGAACATATTGTAGGCGCCATCTTTCTGCCGGATAGAGGCGTAGGAGATACAGTACAGTTGGCGCTATATATAACGAATTCGGAATCGTTATTACGTAACATTTTCTTGGTACCGAAACGAATCCCATAGTAACTATGAAAACTTTTGTTCGAAATTCGTTAATAATTTTGGGCTTACCAACGAAATTGGGCGGCGCTGTAACGGTTTCCGCCTTGATAGCTTTGGGCGTGTCTGGGGTTCGCGCGGACGCTGCTGGAGGCTCTTGCGCGTACCGCAGGCCTGGTTACGGAGGCCGACCAGCCCATCTGTAGAGCTGACCCTACAGTACAGTACATCATACTTCTCTGTTACGGCTGCACAGAACACCACAGCAGTTCAATAACTGGTGTCGTGTCGACTGAAGCTGCAATCACTCACGTGCAGTCAGCAACTTTTGCAGGAATGCAGTCTGGGCGCATTTCAACATGCATGTTACCTGCTATAGATTATTTCTTCGAATCCTACACTTCATTTGGTGGATTCTGATTCGAGCAATATCTTATGCATAATAATAATGGACTCGGAAAACAACAGTGCCGTTATCGCCGCCACTCCGCTATCTCCGTTTGGCGGTGGGGCATCTGGGCGCGACGTGGGGCTCGATTTACCTCTCTTTTCTTTTATAACCGCCTCTATCTAAATCGTAATTCCTCTGATCTCTCTTCAATCCATCTCTCTCATATCTTATCGGTGCTAAACGCTCGAATTCAGGATCTGAAAGCTCGTGAATTAGTCATCTGATCTTCTGACGCACTCATCTCAATCCATAAATCGACGCTGTCATTCCTTGTCGCTCTTTTCTACTCTCCTCAAGGAACGTCCTCTCAACCAATCCATCCTTTTGATCCCAATCCGAACCACCCCAAACCTGCGCACCATGCTCCCCAACGGCGCCGACTTCGTCCCCACCATCCACACCGACACCTACCCTACCATCGACCCTTCCGCCCATTCCTCCCTGACCGGCAAACACGTCTTCATCACCGGCGCCTCCAAAGGCCTAGGCCGGTGCATGGCGCTCTCATACGCGCGCGCCGGCGCCTCCTTCATCGGCATCGGCGCGCGGTCCTCGCTCTCAAGTCTGTCGTCCGAAATCCTGGCCGCCGCGCGCGCGGCCAGGCCCTCCGCCCCGCCACCCAAAGTCCAGGCCGTGCACCTCGACGTTGAGGACAACGCGAGCGTCGAGGCCGCCGTGCGGGACGTCGCTGCCTCGGCGCCGCAGGGACGTCTAGACATCCTCGTCAACAATGCCGGCTACCTCGAGGACTTCAAGCCCGTGGCTGACTCCGACCCCGAGGAGTACTGGAAGGTGTGGACGGTGAACTACCGCGGGCCGTACCTGGTGACGCGAGCGTTCTTGCCCATGTTGCTGAAGGGCGGGGATAAGATCATTGTGAATGTGAGCAGCGCGGGCGCGCATAGGACAAGGCCTGGCGCTAGCGGGTATCAGACGAGCAAGCTGGCGCTGCTGCGTTTTACGGAGTTTGTCTGCGCCGAGTATGGGGAGCAGGGGGTGCTGGCGTTTGCGATTCACCCGGGCGGGGTGCCGACGGAGTTGGCGTTAAACATGCCGAAGGAGATGCATGCGGGTATGTTTTTTTTTTGGTCACTTTTGATCTTCCCCTCTCCAAAAGTTGTCTATTGGAGTTTTATTTTAGGACTGTGGAGCCATTTGCTGACGCGCTGTCTTTGACATAGTTTTGACTGATACGCCGGAGCTCGGGGCGGATGCGCTGGTTTATCTCACCAAGGAGAAGCGGGAGTGGTTGGCGGGGAGGTATGTAAGTGTGGCGTGGGATATGGATGAATTTTTAGCGAAGAAAGATGAGATTGTTAAGAAAGATCTGCTGAAGGTGAGGTTGGCGCTTCAGTAGGGGAGACCATATATATATGGGAGAGCAGGTGCTTGTCTATATGGTGGATGGATGTAGAGCCAGTCTAATAAACCAATAAACACGATATTCATCACGGAGAACCGAAAATAATTTCACATTTAACGATTCAACTCTTTTTCATGCTCTACACTAGTCCCAACTATAAACCTCCAAACTTTGCACAATATCCGCCATGTCAATCTGGTAAGACTGCGCCAGCGCCACATACGCCGGCTCCAGATCAATCGCGCCAATCTTCCCCTGCAGCGCCTCCCTTCCGTTCACCAGCTTCCTCGCCACCTTCCGCCACTCGATCTTCTTCTTGCCGACGACCTTCTCGCGACGCTATCCAGCAGCGTCGGCACCAGCTTCTTCCTGCTTGTCTCGATGTCGCGGATGCTGTCGTGCTCCGCCGCGCCGGCCATGGCCGGGCTCAAGCCGTCGAAGATGACAATATCGGCGAACTTGCCCTCGGCCAGATTGCCGATGCGGTCCTCCATGTTGACGCCGCGGGCGCCCATGACGCTGCCAAGGTTGTAGGCGGCCTCGACGTGCAGGCGCGGCGGTAGCGAGCGCGGTGTCTTCATCGCGCCGTCTGCAGCGCCAGCCGCACTGCGTCAAGATGTCCGACGAGTTGTTGCTGTGGCAATCGGTGTCCAGGGAGCAGACGTCGTAGAGGTCCTCGCGGAAGCTGCAGCTCCGTGTCTGGGGTAGACGAGATGTGCGCAGCAGAGGCCTTGAGCAGGGGCGCGTCGCCGGGGGGGCGCGGTCGTCCCGAGCGAGAGGAGGATGTCCTTGTCCAGGACGCCAGGAAGCCTTAGGAGTGCAGCAGCTCGAATAGCAAATCCTGTCTCATCCATGTTGTATATGTTCGAATGACTAATATTGCACTTGTCAAGTGCTTCCTGGAACGCGTCAAACCACGTGTTTATCATGTTTTCTGTTGCGCAATCTATTCTGCTTGCTTCCATTCGACGGCCGAGAACAGATTTGATTTGTGAATGACGTTCAATAAATCTTAGACCCAGCTTTGGCCAGTTTTTGGACGTATTTCGCCAGTTTCTCCGGACACGCCAACAGATTGCATGCGATGCCTTCGAATTTCAGCAACCATTTCATTAAGCTGACTACAACTAACGGGATAACCACACCTACTAAGCTTTTTAATCCACTTTATAATTGCATTTTCTTCGGCTTCTGTTAACAATTGCGCTTTGTTCGAGCTCTCGCGCGTGAGGAATTTCTTTTCAGTCTTTGGTAGACTGTTGATAGAGTAATATTAAGCTCACGTGCAGCCTCATGCCATTAAATCTACCAGTTTTAACGCCAACCAGAGCTTCAAGGATTATCGTTTCTTATAAAGCAGTTTCCTGCCTTTTACGACGGTCTATGGTGGTATTTTTGAGGAATAAGTATAGGATAATCTAAAAATGTATTGCATTAAGGGGCGCCATTGCATTACCGGTGACCGAAGCTATACTAAAGCTGATTCCTATAAGAAGGATCTGTTTCTCATATATATATATAAGTTACATGTGCAATTTCGTAGTGAGTATCGTTTACATTCTAGTCACTCAGTCTAAAAATATCGAACAGAACCATTCTCATGGCGTTACAGGAGATGCGGATCCGAAATCTTCTTCCCTTTTTCAGGTGTTCTATCGGCCCTAGCAAGCCCATCAGATATGCGATCTTGATTGTGAAGGTAACCCCATAGGCCAAGCCATATTTTGCATGAACTCAGGACTTCAACTTCCAACATCTAAAAACCCTTCCTCCCCATGACTGTGATAGCTCCAGCCCAATGTTTTAAATCCGATAGTGCTACGGCAGCCACGGTAAGATGATCACAAATGGGTCCTTATTGATCCACATAACTATTGCAACAAGTATGGCAATAAGAAGCATCATATTACCAAGTTCACGAAGCGCGAGCTCTTCGGTTGCCATTATTTCGTGGGCCAGTACACATTATAGGAGTAATTTCGTGTAATCATGTGGATAGAGTCCAAGTATTACAGCACCATACGTGATAGCGAGGGGCTCAATATAACAGAAGAAAATCCGTGGAATAGGGGCTATGGTAAATGCCATGTCGAAAATAGAATCAGATTATTCGGACAATCAGATGGAAACCTACGCATATAGTATTACTGATTTTCTTTCAGAAATTTGAAGACATTTGTAAATTGCAGTTACGTGGAGAGAAGAAAGCTGGTAATGTCCTGTCCTGTACAAAATAGACCGCAAGATAGCTAGGTAAAACTTACGTCAGCAATACCGTGAACCGGGGAGATGATAAGAACACCTCACCTCATAATTTCACGTGATCAATTATAAGTCGCGTCCTCGGGCGCGTTCGCTTTATTTCCTGCAACCCATTGACGGTCCATTTATCATGGACCCTCCGCTAGAACTGACTTTCGACGATCGCAGTCAATTAATTGACTATGCACGTGAACATGCTATTAAAGATGGTTATTTTGTGACGATACAGCGATCTACAGCTAATAGACAGGTTCTTCTGGGTTGTTATCGGGGTGGTGAGTATAAAGATAAAATCAACGCACCGGAAGGAGCCAAATGACGGTTTACAACTACAAGACGCATCAATTGTTCATCTCAGTTGTATGGAAGGAGGCTGCCTAATGGGACATGGGAGCTTAAGGTACGCTGTGCGACGCATAATCACGAAACTGAAAGCGTAATAGCCCACGTTGGTGCTCGTCGACTCAATGAGAGGCAGAAAGAAGATTTGCGCCGTATGACTGAGATTGGCACGAACCCACGAGATATATTGACACTGCTCCGCCAGCAAGGGCCAGGAGTAATGATAATGGCTCGTGATATATACAATCAACGGCAAGCATTGCGTCATCAAAAATTAGCAGGCAAGAGTTCACTCGAATATCTCCGAGACCTATTAAAACAAGAAGATTGGAAATTCCGCTTTCAGCAAGACTCTGAAGGCTGTATTCAGTTCTTCGTGTTCCCACACAAAGAGTCAATTGCGTTTGCCATCAAATACAATAGAGTATTTGTCCTGGATTGTACATATAAGACCAATCGATATCGCATGCCACTTCTCCATATCATCGGTGTATCGCCTTCCAATGCTACTTTTAGCATTGCATTCTGTTTCATGCAAAATGAACAGACCGAAAGTTACATCTGGGCTCTTCAGACTTTCCGTTCGTTCATTGACGGTTCTATAGATCGTGCAGTTTTCTGCAGTGAACGCGACTTGGCGCTGCTTGCAGCATTACAAATGATTTACCCGGTGAATCCTCACTTACTGTGTATCTGGCATATTAATAAGAACGTCACAGCCAAAAGTAAGGTGGTGATTACTTTCACGGATGATGACAATGAATTTTCAGGTCTTCGGATGAAGCTTACGAACGCTCCAACTCAGGATGAATATTATCGGCGACTTTCGAACCTAGAATCGAGATTCGCGGCGAATGCAGAGATTCTCCGCTACCTGAAAGAAACCTGGTTGATACACAAAGAGAAATTTGTTGTTGCATGGACTCAACAATATCTTCATCTAAGAAATGCAGCCGAGTTGAAGGCTCACACGCATTCTTGAAGAAGCACATTGGATCTTCAACCGCCGATATGTTGACGGTGTTCGAGCGAATCAAAAATGGCATAAGAACCCAACTCGATATTCTGAAAGTTGATCTTGCGAGAGATCGTCTGCAGAATCCCCTACTTTCTTCAAGAGCTCTGTTTGCTGCCGTTACTACTCGTATTACTCGACATTCTAAAAACTCATTAGGAAACAACTGTTCATGGCTAAAATGGCCACTGATCGAGCACCTGTACAACCATGTACAAATATATGGACGGGCACCATGGGCTTGCCCTGTGCTCATCGGTTGTCATTTCTGTTGGAGCAGCAATTGAGGAAATTCATCCTTTCTGGCGTATCGATATGATACGTCGAGCCTGCATGTTCCACTTCTGGAGCCACGGCTGCCGACACCATCTCCTGGACCTTATAAAAGGCGATCTGATTTTGTATCAAATAGCAATATAGAGAAGCGCGAGCCAAGTAGGTTTGAACGAATTGAGGTGGAGCACACTGCAAAGAAAAAGAAAGCACCATCAAAATGTACTATATGCGGTCAAGTCGGTCATACAAGGGTTAAATGTAATGCATATTCTCTGAATTAAACAATGTGTTCACTTGCTATATTGCATTCATGAGTTTATCGTCGGTATAGACTGGTGTTGAATAAGAATACAAGCGTAGCACGTGACCACTTAGGTGTGTGAAATGAAAGATGAGGTGTCCTTATCATTTCCCTGATTACACGGTGACACGTTATATTTAATCTACGTCGATCCTTTGATGTAACCGCTAACCTTTTTTGTTGCGACTTAAATATATTAGCCACAATCGGCCAGTTGCATCTCATATTTTACGTCTTAATTGAATGGACAATCGATGATGAAGTTTGCTGATATTCTCAGAGAATGGACTTATGCACTCAAGTCTGACTTCGAACTCGATGGATCGCCAGCAATATGGATGCCCAATCATCCTATTGCTTGGGGAAACGAAGCGCGAAAACTATCTTTGGATGGTAAAGTTATGGGTATGAGTGTCAGTTCCGATGAAGCGCTTGTGGCCGTAGCTGTCACGAATAAGATCATGATTTATCGACTAGAAGATTTCGAGTTGATGCAAATCTTGATGGGCCACACAGAGGACGTCAAAACTGTTGAGTTTAATTCTCGTCTTGATCAGAATAATTATGTACTTGCCTCAGCGTCGACGGGTCGTGCAAGTGAAAATGAGATGATCGTTATTTGGACTTTAGATAAATATGGTCATACAATTAATGAACAGATTGAGGAAGTTGATATAGCGGCTCTTGCAGCTAGGACGACGGAGGTTGCGGTTCGGGAACTTCACGACGCACACAAATGGATGTCAGAGTATGCAGATCTTGAAAAACTTTCCACGACGATTGAAAGCATAATCTCGAGGGCCTGCGACCGTAACTTGATCAAGAACAATACAGTGCTTTTCGGCGGACCGAGTCAAGGGTCTCCCCTTTTTAATAGTGATGGCACGCTACTAGTATACTTATCGAACAATCATGATAGGAGGAGAAAACCGAAGATCATTGTCTGGGATATGGTCAAGGGTGAGCAGTCTCTTATGCTGGAGGGGCATATCGACAGTATTTTGTGGGTGGGATTTAGTCCCAACAACAGCGTCATGGCATCTGTGTCCTGGGACCAGACAGTCAAGTTGTGGGATCCCTCTTCAGGAGAACTAAAACATAACATAGGTCCAACCGGTGGGCAGAATTGGGTAGCGGCCTTTTCACCCGACTCAAAGCTCATTGCATTCACTCGTGGGAGTCCGTCAACTGTTGTATATGTTCATAGTGTGATCGATGGTAGCTGTGTCTCTCGGATGGATGCCACGACTTCCTGGATAAGGTCAGTCGCATGGTCTCCGAATGGTAGCCTCCTTGCCGGAGGTGGCCAGTCAGGGGCTATCTACATTTGGGATCCGCTCACAGGCGAACAAGAGCGAAAGTCACAATTAGATGGAGGACGATTCGGCAGTGGATTTGAAATCACCTGTGTGCAATGGATAGACGAGAGTGTTCTGGCATACCGGACTCCAGAAGGTGGTATTAATGTTTATGATATGGACCACAATCGGAAATGGAGGTTTGAACCAAAACCAGGCGATGTAAAAGGACGCTTGGGGAGATCATTGCAGATCTTAAAAAAGACAAAGCACTTTGTATCTGTGGATGCAGATAATACGCTAAGAGTTTGGAGCTGGAATAACATGACGCTATGATAATACTTTAAAAGAGGGTAGCTACAAATATATGACTTTAAATGCGGTATTGCTTGGTTAATAGATATAGTTAGCCTGGATACAACTTTTCGACCAATATTTTGTATTCCTGACATGTTAGTAACCTTCTCTTTTGATTGTAACTTTAATGTAAACGCAATTCAAGGATCCAGACAACACGAAGAAAATATAAAAATTCGGAAACTGCCGTCTGCTCCACTTGGCTTGTTATTTCTCATTTCTTATCTCTTTCCGAGCCTGACGAGAATCATGCAAAATGAATTTCTACTCATTATTGGTTAGTTAACTGATATAGTTATATTTACTATAAATTTCGCTACTTATTTTTATTTCTGATCTGCTTCTTAACTTTTGAATAAAAAACATTAATTAACATGTCTGATCACGATTGTAGTACAATTACTGGTGCCAATAATGTTACTCACACATATTGCGCATATTTATCGCCGACCCAGGCTGCGCTCTGTATGCCTGATGGCTTATTTTTGAATGGGTCAGACGTTCCACCTTCCGTTTCTCAATCGAGTACAATCAAGTTTTGACAGAATAAAATGACAACCCTGCTTTTGGTATTGATAATATCAATTTCATTTTTGACGGGTATAGTTGGACTCACTGGTGAGCGATTGCCGGTACTGTAACGTGCAATGCATCCGTTCGGGAACCTCACGATATATAGACACAGATGCTGATGAGATGATTGAACTCCCAGACACAAACTTATACATTTCGGGATGTGGGAAGATTTATCCTCTGGTGCGCGAAGTACGCGTATAAATCCAGACTTCCAATAGAACATTTTAATCGGGGTTGTAGTTATAGTCGGATGCTTCGTACTCGAGCAATGACGATAAAAGAAAGGAAAAGTTGGTTCAAATTATATCCTTGATCTTTTTATATTTTAGATGTGAATCCAATCCGCTTTTTAACTTTGAATACGCTTAGATGTAAGATAAATTACAGTTATTGAATAAAACAGTTTTACCATAGATATTGATTTAATTTTTCTTCAGTTGCCCGGATATAAAATAAGCATAGTTGGAATATCGTGTTCACAACTTTCACTAAATCAATCGGATGCATTGTATGCTATTGGGAACTTTCCTCTTTGATGGTGTGTGACACGAGATTTGAACTACTCATATGTGTAAACCTAGTGGGAGTTGATTTCGCTATATCTAATATATTACCCTCCTTACGCGATATCTAATCATAAACATCAATTTATCTAAGCTTCGCTCTCGTGTTTCTACAAACCGGTGTCAACAATACAGAGCCCGACACATTAGTTCAGGCCAAATATGTCAGTGGTCGAGCCTACGATTTGATGAGTAACGCGAATGTAGATTATTGTTTAGCCAATGCAACACAACAACCTTTACTCCGCTTCATGAAGGCATACGCTCAGCAGCCTGTGGAACAGAGATGTTCTAGCATGCCTAAATTACATTCACATTCTAAACGGGTACCGCGAGAATAATGAGCGGCCTGTTCGCCTTTGTCGTGAGTCAATGACAGATGTATTTAAACAAGTGGGGTGATTCACTCCACTCCGGTCGAGTTATCGCTCGCCCATCTTTACAGAGTTTTTTCTTTATATCGAGTATCGTTATATCGAGAGTTGATCGTATAAGTCAACGTACTTAGACCTCGTAACTACTGATTGTTCACACACCATTAAAGGCATGTCTGTTTGCCATACAGTTCCTTCATATTCTTGATGAACTGCATCATACTCCTCGTTATCATCTCCACAGACTGAAGATTGATAAATACATCCATTTCCATCGCTCTGTAGGAAGCAAGTTCCATAATCATAAAAGTAAAAATCTGTAATATTTTGGTTGTAATCTGTCAGATTCCATGATCTGTAACCATAATCATACGGACATATCACCTCTGCTTCTGTCACTAATCCGTCCGGTATTGTCTGCAGCTTCCTCACCACACATTCAGTTTGTCCTGTTGCAAACGTAACCTTCGTGCATGCCCAATCTAAATTCGGTAGCTCAATATCAGATAGCTGGCTACAATCCCAGTCTTCATTGCCCGTCCCATTAATTTGTTTGAAAAAATACGATAATTCGTAGTAAACTCCATAACAGCTTAATGTGTCTACACAAAGAGCTCCCGCTAATGCTGTACCTGCGAAACTAATTGCTATTCCTAGAATGCTGTACATAATTGTAATAATTCCAGGCCTCCTAGTGTGTATTGTTTTAGCTTAAATGAAAATATTTTCATTGCTTTGCAGCATCCTAAGCCGTTTTAAATCTGCCAAATTTAATTCCATCAATTGCTTCAATGAACAAAGATTCTTTTTCTGCAACTGTCAAAGTTTTACGACCGTTCATGGTTCCGCAATTGTAGAAGTAAGAGATGAGGACCTGAAATTTCATACCGGTACTAAGGGTATTACCATTACCCGCTCTTTGACGTTATTGTCAATTTTACCTTAAGCATTTGGTAAGACTTTTCAAAGTCAGGGCATCCCCTGCCTTTGCAGATAAGTTGGTAATAATATGCTTCAGTCGTTAATCAATAATGTGTAGGACGTGGCCCAGTCTCTAGTAGCGTCCATTACATTCTGCAAATTAGCTCAATTCTGTAATTATTCTGTTCTCAGCAGTTGCCGGTTTCCTAGCACAAAAAGGATATATTATGATCAAGAGGCCAGTCAATAGATATGGAAAATGTGTATTCACCGAATTACCGATGTGCAAGGCTGTTGGGGAAGGTAAACAGTCGTCTTGGTTGTGGCCGACTTCTGTTCTTGTATGGATCATGAAATCACTGCTAACACACCCGTTATTCAAACTATTTGCTCCACATGCAGAACATACATCTACGGATACGATTTATGAGAAGCTTTGAGCGTTTTCCATGAAGTATGAAAGCTTTATCTTTGATCCTATATAATTCCTGACATTAAATATATGTCCCGCACATCGTTTGCACCTCTTTATCATAAACTCCTGGCGAACCATAGTCGCCTTGCAGGTTTGCGATGGAGGAAATGGTCCAAGTTCTTTCACCTGAGTCATGAGAGCAAGTGACGGTAGTGGTTTTGTCCTCGATGAGATCGCAATTACCTGGTGAAGTAAAAAAGCTGCAAAAGGTTTCCCCGTATCAAACCAAACAAGTATTTTGGCTCCACTGGATGTAGTCGTTAAGTCGGACAGACACTGAAATTTTGCTGATGTTTCATTTACAGGAAATGCCCGATCGCTCACTCCATCATCCTGAAAAACCATAGCGTACTTCGCTTCTAGTAATGGGTTGGTGTAAGGTAAATTAGGGACGTTAACAGTCGCATCAGCAAGGCTATCTTCGGGTGTCGCGTATTCGTGGAACAAGGTGATGCATAGAGTCCCATTTGCTGACACGAAGCTTAAAAGCGCAAGCTGCGCCCATACTGCAAGGAGTGAACGTATGATCCTGGTCATTTTCGAGCCTTTGTGTTGTGAGTTGGAACTTGGAACTTGAATTACTTGATAGCGGGATCAGAGCAATGAAATTTTACAGAGGTGAAAGGAAAGCAAAGACTTCTGTTTTAGAATGGGTCGAATTATATACAAAATGTTTCGTCCAGCTGTTCATGTATAGTAGCTCCTTTTTCTGGTGCGTGATGTGTTAATTCCACTTAACTTAAAAGCCGCTTTTTTCAATCAGTGTATCTACAGACGTTGACTTATATTAGTCTCGATATAACGATAGTCGATGTAACGAAAAACATCTGTAAAACTGAACGAGCGATAACTCGACCGGATGGAGCGAGTCACATCACTCTTGCGGTACCCGTTTAGAATGTGAATGAAATTTAGGCATGCTACAACATCTCTGTTCCACAGCCTGCTGAGCGTATGCCTTCATGAAGCGGGGTAAGGGTTGTTGTCTTGCATTGGCTAAACGATAACCTACATTCGGTTTACTCATCAAATCGTAGGCTCGATGTGTCGGCCTCTATTGTTGACAGCGGTTTGTAGAAACACGAGAGCGAAAATTAGATAAATCGGTGTTTATGATTAACTTAGATATCAAGTAAGGAGGGTAATATATTATATAACGAAATCAACTCCCGTACTCATTTCGATGTTGGGGTAAGGAAGCGATGCAAAGCCGCTTGTTACAATGCGGCAATTTAACTTTGACTGCTCAAACTAAGCGGCCAAACTAAGCGGCCAAACTCACTAAGACCATACGGGCTTAGGATAGGGTCCGTACTGTCTCACAACGTACTTACTATTTGGATATGCTCATCCATTTTTATGTTTCTATTATTTTTAATAACACTATATGATAATTCTATTATTTCCATTATTATTTCTTGATTTATATTAGTATTACCTTTTGTAATTAGTTCTAATATTTTTATTATATTATATATTTTTATGCCTTTTATTATTGGTAATTTAATTTTATCCATATTTTTAATTCCTATTATATGATTTGTCATTAACGTCAACACCCACGTAATGGTCCAAAATTCTACAGCTCTACAACTTCAAACATCAATTACTCGACGGCAACTCCAATACAGTCCTGGGCTTCTCTTTCTTTTAAGGCATCTATGAACTGTTCATCATCAGAACTTTTTTCAGACTTTTTATCGACCAATTTTTGGACTTCTTTTCCTTTCGAATTTGCTCGCCTCAAAGTCTCTTTTTCAGCGCTCAGCACTCCAT